>JAAAKE020147747.1:0-12935 GCA_010014785.2 Anisolabis maritima | reverse complement strand
AAGATGATGCTGTGTGTTTGGTGGGATTGGAATGGAATCGTGTATCAAGCTACAACTTGATGAACAACAATTAACCAGATTACAGTAATTTAAAGAAAGCGCCAGAATTGATCAACCGAAAAAGAGTTGTGTCCCATCATGACAGACCACACACATCTTTGACGACTCGTCAAAAACTTGAGAGATTTTGCACATTCAGATTACCTTTTGTTTTGTTCTCTGCAAAAAAAAAAATTAACTATAAAATTGACTTCAAAAGAGGCATGTAAAAATTACTTGTGTGAAATTTTTTTGCCCAGAAACCTCAGAAGTTCTTTAGCAACGAAATTATGGTTTTGCCAGAAAAATGGGAAAATTATTTGATTTAATAAAGTTCAATGGAAATAATAGAAATGCGTGTTTGAATTTTGCGTAAATATTGGGAGAAACTTTTTTGGCTTCCCTTTATTTATTTTTTTCTGTAGCTGTAGATGGTAGTATTTAAACACAGAAAGTACTCGAGGAGAAGAAAACCAGCTTTTTTGTTCTCTCTCACCATCTCACTCTATTGCAAATATTTCAGTCAGTATACAGTGACCATCCTCAGTGCAGAAAAATTTGATCAAGTCTCAATTTTAATTAATGAGGTAAATAGAGTAGCAGCAAATAAAAGTCTCTTTTATTAATCAATTTATTTTGTATATAACATATCTAAGTAAGAGAAAGCAAAAATAAATCATAATTAATTTTCCAGTGCATGTTCTTCAATTCAACTCTGAAAAATTGATGTGATATTTGAATCGAATCATTTTAAACAATAAAATACCATAATACTTTTTCTATTTTACTATTTATGTCGATGAGAAAGGTGAGAATAAAAGTAGGATAATAAGTAATAAAGAAATGTTTGATTTAAAATTTATTCATTTATATTAGAAACATTTTAGCATACAAAAAGAATGATTAACCCAAATATGTGATCAAGGTATTTTTAAATTTTTCTACGTCAATACTTTGGACAATCTGAGCATTAGGTTCGAGTGAGGTTGCTGCAGTGTAGCTGACCAAGAAGGCTCCACGAGAATATTCACCGCCTGTTTCAGCAAGCACCTGTCAAATAATAAATTCTTTTTACTCATGAGTCATCAAAATCAAAATATTATTAGAAGCTAGTGTCCTTGGGGATTAAATCATTATTAGGTTTTATCAAAAAAATTATTTGACTTTAAATATACATTTTATATATGCTACTTGATAGTAGCCTTTTCATATTTTTCCCAAAGATTTTAAATATTTTTTGCGTTTGGCTTCTCCAGGCCAGGGAGCCCCAAACAAACAAACGGACTCTTGCAAAGCCAATGAAAACAAATTTGCATAATTTTCTCACTATTTTACAAAATGTCTCACCTTCCCTCATTTAATACTTTTTAGAAAAATAGTTTAAAGTCTTAACTAAAAAAAAATCATACCACTTCGTTTTGGATTTCAGTAGCAGAATCTCTTCTAGCTGCCAGAACGGCAGCAACGGTGTCAGCGGAAACCCAAGTATCACCTGATTTGGATAATGCAACTGCTTCAGCTTTGTTGATCAAATCCATTGAATTGCTTGGCAATTGGCCTAAAATATCCTTACGCCAACTCTGAAAAATAGTTTTGTTTCAATTAATTAAAGTTAAACGATCTTAGATGAAAAGTTCGATGACAAATGAATCCCCCCTTAGAGATTAGACAATTTATTAAAAAATGCTAAAAGAGCTAAAAACAAAAATATTTTTCGATTAAATTGTTTCTTATATTATATATATATTGTAAGTTGTTGGGAAGGCTGAGAATCGAAAACAGAATTTTCGACCTATGCCAATCTCATGCCATGAGATAGGAAATTAAAATCCATCTCATATGAGAAAGTTTCTATATAATATTTGATCAAAATCATTTTTTATTTAAGAATATAATATAACTATTTATATCAAAAATTTTTATATAAGTTACATATATGTCTCCCCTTTAGCCATATGGGTCAGTGGCTGGCTATTCATAGAGTAGAAAGGAAATGTCACTCATCTTCTTAGTAATCAAACAATCTCATGCTCACGATAAGCCCTTATATACTGTTAAGTATAATAATTAAGAAAAAAAAGTCCTCACCATAGAAATATTAGTATTCATTGCAGTTTCCCAAGGAACAATTGTGATTTTTGGTCGTGGTTCAGTAGTCAGGATAATTTTGTTCGCTTCGGGATCGACTCTGGCATTAAATTCAATGCCTGGACTGATATTACCAACAGCTAAAAAAAATTTAAATTTATGCTCAAAATTCATCCAGCTGACATATTGTTTCTGATTTGAGAGTATTATTATTATTTTAAAGTTTTTAAAGAATATGTTTCAAATTCATTTTATTTTTACTATAATATTTATTCTTAAATTTTAAATGTAATATTTATAATGATAATTAAGATGCTTAAATAAATAAAAGCTAAATCAATTAAATTATCAAATTTCAACAAATAAATAATAAAATTTATTTTTAATAAGATTAAAATTTTTGACTACCAATTAATTTAAATAAATAAGGACGGAATCTAAATAGCCTTAGATGTCAAAAAAAAAAATTTTAATTCGTAGCGTTTAATTTTTCCTAACAGAAGATCCAGGTGTCTTTTTTTTTAATAGCAAACAACATAACAGCTCAGTTTGTTGGGTTGCATATGTGCAATTTATAGGCGTTCTAACTAAAATTCAACAGACTAGGGGTTATACTTTTCTTTAAAGGCGTTTATTATTACTTCTCAACTTGCTGGTAGTTAGTTATATCTTACCCTTAACACTTCCACCCATGATTATAAGTTCTTCTAAGTTCGAGAAGAAAGAATCGTCCAAACGGATTGCAAGAGCCACGTTGGTGAGAGGACCAACTGCAAGTAGGGTCACTTTGCCTAAAATTTATTAAAGATTTATGATAAAAATTCATTTCTTTATATAATAAATAATTGTACATGCAAAGCCCAAGAGTTGCCAAGATTTGGAACTTTTTTTGGAGTTAATTAGAAAAATCATCAATTAATCCAAAAAAAAAAACTCGACAAATAATAGTAATAATAAATTTTATTACTCAGAATTATGAAACCAGAATCTTGTCTCTTCAAGATAGAAAGAGCTCACTTTTAGAAATAAAAGATTTTTGTTATATCTATCTTTCCTTAAAATATTTCGAATATTTTTTTATTCACGATTCAACTGGTTCAATCCATTCTTGAAAATCATTAAAAATTTAAATTTATCTTTTTAAAAGAGATCCAAATTTGTCTATAATTTTTCTAAAAGACTCATATATTACTATTACTATTCTTTCTTCTACTATAATTTACTAATTAATCTTCTTTCATATGTTTATTTGAATTAAATTTTTTAAAATTTATTCAGATACCTGGATTTTCTCGTACAATTTTAATTAAAGCTTCAGCTGCCGTGCCCTCTTGAATATATTCATTCTCATTTGGAGGATTTGGATATTCGAAATCGCCAAATCCATCATTTCCGAAAAAATTATCAGCAATGGATTCACCCATAATAGAAGCAGAAGCTCCTTTAAAAACTGGGATCTGAAGAAAGAGAGAATATATATTACCATGGTATATTATTATCAAGTCAAGTGAAGCCGCCCTTGGTGTAGAGAAGCATTCTCTACTATATTTTTTTCTATTTATATTTAAAATAATGATAATAATAAAACATTACTATGGAAAAATCTATTTAAATAGGTGAAAAAGTTTTGTAATGTGCATGTCTCGCAAATTTTTTTACTAATATATTTTTTTTATAAAAACAAGTATATATAAAACTATTTTGAAATTCAATAACAGTCATAAATTTTTAAAAATTGAGTCGGATTCATTTGAAGTTTTTATTTCCTATAAATAACATGTATTATATTTGAATGTTACTAAAACATTTATAGAGATTTTCTGAATGTAGATTTTGAATTATAAAATTATAAAAATATAAAAAGAAATCAGTCGGAGAAATAAATATTTTATTTTGCTGCTAACCTTTCGAGCACTGCTCGCGTTCTTCTTCAGTCACTTAAAAATAAAATCTATTAATGTCTAATTTTGTCAAGAAAATTATTATATCTTATACAACAACTGATACTGTATTTTCGTTTGAATGTTTATTTTCCTGAAGAAGAGCAGCAAAATAATTTATTTTTCCTTGACTGCATTCTTTTCATCTCAGGAGATCCAGGAAATCCAGATCACCTAAATACACTAACTATAATAATTCTTTGTACTTGCTTAATGAAGTTGAGCTCATGCTTATTTGATCATTTTAGCCTATTTTAGAAGATTAAATGGATTCTAAAATATAAAAGATTTCAAATTTGACTTACATCCAATCGTCCAGCAGTCTTGAGTGTTTTTCCCACATTAACAACAACATTAGAAAGATGCGTGTTTCCATTAACGCAAGTGATCATTTTTATTTGATAGGGATTCTGTTTTAAGGCTTCCATACCCAGAAGCGTAAGAATAGCCATGGCATCATCAGCCCCAGCATCAACATCCATTACCAAAATCTTAGGTTCATTACTAAAAAAAATGTATTTTTTTGAAATCAGAAAATGTGTAAAAAATTTTTAATTTTATAGGAGTGGGGAATGATTATATTTGAAGATTTGGAGTTAAGTCAATGATGGCGGGGAGAAAGAGGAAGTGAGAATCGATATTCAGTTAGCGAACTAATTTGGTGATAATTATTATATATTAGAATAGTCAAATTTTGATGGTAACAATCTGTTAAATCGGAAGATAATTTAGAGGTCAATGAGCTGAATACGAATTAATTCATAGTGCTGAAAAATAGATTTATTATGAATTTATCAGCTTCTATTCTTAATGATAAGAAAGAAATTCTGTGAAAAGAAAATGAGCCTTTTTGTACTGATGATAGAAAGTTGTTATGTCGGTGAATATTTGCAAACAAAATGTTATAGATAACCTCAGGGATCTTTATCTCTTGGTTATTTCATAGAATTTTTGTCTTATAAAAAAATCATATAAATGGACAGTGAACTTGTTTTACATAATGTCAAAATTGATTTTATATACAGCTAATTGAAGTTGTTTAAATATGTCCCAAATGATAATGATTTGTGATTTATTATTTGTATAAATAAATTATGTTTTATTTATTAACAAGTTTCTTTGTTAATTGTTAGGTCTGGGTGTGGGGTTTCCCAACGTCAATCCGGGGACCTTCAATCTTTTTGATCTATGGTGTGCATTTACATCAGAACTCCCCAAAACGAACAAAACTCAACATGTTTATTTGTTGAAATGGACAAATAAAGAAAAAACTTTTTTTCAAAATAATTGTATTTCCCTAATTCGTTCATCTGAAGAAATTTTGAATATTATAGCAAAAAATCTGAACTATATACATGTATACCGCTTATTATTGTTATGGAAATGTCGCCCCCTTGAATGTGCTGCGTGAGGCGACTTCCTCGCCACCTCAGGCCACGTGTCGATCCTGCGCATAAATAAATTATTCCATTCATCATTTTGATCCTTTTTATTTGAAAAAAGATATGTCATTTGCTTTTTAAAAGATGAGGAAGAAGAAATGAAAAGTATTATTAGTATAATAGTTTCATTTTAAAATAATAAAATATGCAATTATTGAAATAAGCTTTTGTTATTAGTGGTTCCCATACTTTTTGGCTAGGACACCTCTGGATAGGTCATTCTCTGAAATGGTAGTCTTATTTAACCCTCTAGTTTCTGATATCAATTTTACGCGTTTTAAAAATAGCAAAAACCATTGAAAGTAAACAAAGCTTGTTATCATATCTCAAAAAATATATATAGGTAATAATTTGAGAAATTGCGCAAATAACTCATGCAAGTTTTTTAATACACTTGCTAAAAAATATTTAGTGCAACTATTTATTTTTACTTTCTCTTACCTATATATTAAATATATACTGAGAAAGTATTGTGATCGAAAAAAAAGTCGCCGGAAATACAAATTTTGAGGTTCCCTGAATCTAAAAAGATGGTTCTCGCAAAATGGTCTGTTTGTGTGTGAAGAAGATTTCTCAAAAACGAAAGTTCAAATTTTATATATAAGCTAGTGACCTAGGTGGCTTGCACTTCGAAGCTTTTGAATAAAATCGGCTTACAGGTACTAGTATTTTACTGATGTACTTTTTTAGTTTTTTCCAGTTTTATCCCAATTCACTTTAACTATTTTGATTAAAATTCATAAAATAATTATTTATTATATGATCTTTGAAGTGTATTAACACTTATCCCCCCTCCCAAAAATTGTTTGGGCCCCTCCATACTCTTGTACCTTTCTAGCTTTTTGGTGATCTTTTTTTAAACAATCTTTATTCAAATAATATTGATTAAATTGTCTGTGTGAAATCTGGATATCAAATTTTTTTGTGATCGTAATACCTTCTCACTAAATATTTTATAATATATAGCAAAGAGCAAGTAAAAATGATATAGAATATTAATAGAAATGAAATTTCTTAACTTTATCGTATTTTTTAAACATTTTAGGTTAACCGATTAAAGACTGCCGATTTGTCGGTCATGTCCAGACCACAATTTTTTGCCATTTTATCCTTTTTCACCGATATATCTCCAATTAATAATTGTTATTAATGTTCCTAGATTTATAAATTCGTACCTTATCTAATCTACCTCATATGTTAAGGAAATCCTATTAATAGGGTCACGATCCATAATTAACCAACCACTAGTCCCTGTTATTTACGACACTTATGCACTAAGTGAAAATTAAAGATTTTTTCTAGAAGAGATTAAGATTAAGAAGAATTTATTTTTTTTTATAAAAAATTTAAGATACTTTTTTCCTCTCTCCAAAATCGCCATTTAAACTTTTATTCATTCAACTTCCAATCACATAGTGAGTGTCTTTTCCCCCTTTTTATATATTATAAAAATATTAGTATGAGGAAAATAATTAATTCCATTAAGATAAAATGATTAAGGAAAAAACTATCAAACTTTTATAATATCCCATAATAATTTAAAGTCAATCTCATCATATCTTAAGTTTAACATGTTTTCTGTAAAAAATTTTTTAATGAAGACTTTACCCTGTTTTTTTTTTATTTTATTTTATTATTATATTATTTGTAAATGTAAAAATGTATTGTTTTTGTTTTAAGGAATACTAAAGTTTTTTGAATAATTGTTTATTTTTATTTATGTATATTTTCGTTTTTATATGTATTTTACTTCTATTTGTATATCATAATAGTGTAACATGTGTTTAATTTTGTATATTCGATAGGCTGAATTGTTTCGTTCAACAGTCAAAAAGGATACCAATTGATATAAATAAATATGCCTGGAATGTATGTATTGTAATTAAAATATATTATATATCGTTTAAAGTCTATATGACCTTAGATGCCGAAGAGAAAAAAAATAACGAAAAAGTAAATAAATAAAAAAAATTATTAATCCTGACCTAATTTATCTTTTTATATTCTTTAAAATACTCTACTAGGGATTTTTTTTTTTAATTTAAATCTATCAATTATGTCAAGTGTTTTTATTATTTTAGTAAAAATTATTCTCAAAAGTCTTTAAAATAAGAAACGATTTTAGTTAATGAATGTTTTTTTTTCAGTCTCTTCGGCCCCTGAAGCCATATAGACTTGAAACGATATACAATTTATATATCGATAAGTGTAATCCAGGCGTATTTATTTATATTAAAAAATGGATGTCTAAATATTTTTAATGATTGTTGTGATATTTCTAATTTTATTCCATTTATATTTTAAAATGAATTTTGAAAACTCAAACGCAGCAAGGGGTCAGAATTCTTTGTTAGATGCGAATCTAAATTTATATTGTTGTTTTTTTGGCATCTTTCCCGTTTTAAAATTTTGGTATCTAAGGTAAGTCTACGGGTTGGATACGTTTGTTTATTCCTGTTTGAAAGGTCAGTGAATATTTGTTTATAATGAATTTAAAATGTAATTAAAAGTTATCCAATTTTTTATCGCAAAAAACATTATATAATTTTACGCTAAACCTGATGAGAAAATAATGGATAGCCTTGATGTTATTATAATACATTGCTTATTTTTAAGTTCTTTTTTTTAACCCGTCTAGAACCAAAATAAATTTAATTAAAAATTTTAGTAACTTTCTATTATTAAAGATTTTATTAATAATATACTATTACTATATTAATAACAGCTAATAAGAAATGTCCTGCGATTTATTTACCTAATAAGATTTATTTTATTAACTTAATCAGATTTATTAACTAAACAAAATGCATTCAATAACTTTAAAAGCCCAAATAAAAAAAAAAAAAAAAAACTAGGGGATCCCAATCAATTCGAGAAAAATTTCTAACTAATTAATTAAAATACATATATTTGTCAGAATCTTTGATATTAAAATAATAGAATTGTTACTTTCTCTTATTTATAGTGTTATAGTTGAAAATTATAACTAACTATAAATTTCCACTGATGGCCACTCTGGGAATTTATTCCCATTTCTCCCCTTCCCCTCCATTTACGCCACTGTTTGTACCAATAAATGTCAAATCTCAGCTATAAGTGGTCTATCCCTGAATAAGCTTTCGATTGATATAAGCAAAAATATCAGTGAACCGGCTCGAACGGACCAGTCTTATTTTATGACGGACATAAGAAGAACTACGATAATTAGATATATTTAGTAATTCAATAATACTAAAATAACATTTTAAAAATTGTTTAATTTTTATTATTGTTAGTTATTATAGGCTAATACAGAGTATATAATTCCTATATTAATACACAAAATTTATATGTGAAAACTTACTTTTTTGGAGGGGATCGTGCATTACCAGATATAACCAACACCAAAACAAAAATAAAAGCTAATGCCACTTTCATTATTATAGGATTGTTAATTTCCACTGCGATGTAATGTAATAATTCCTATTCTACTTTGTCCTTTTATACTTATTTCCTCATTTCCCCCTCCACTTAACCTAACACCGACATATTTTTTTTTATCTCTATGACAAAACATTTTTCAAAACGATAAATTCAATTCATTTAAATAATTTTTGGGAAAATAAGAACAATTAATACATTTTGAAAAGAATCAATTCATTAAACCAAGCCTTATTTTTCCGCGAAATTTTTCAATGTTTAGTATTATTATTCCAAATTTTATTAATAAATATTTTATCTGATTCTATAAAAATAGTAAGATGTTCTTAATAAATAACCTCGATTGAGCCATAACCATAAGAGAGGAGAAGGAATAGTGCCGGCCTTTTTATATTTAAAAAGACAAAATAATCATAGGGATCTGGAATGGTAGTATCCAGAGTTACTATTGCTAGTTACGCCTAGGTGGTTATCAAAAAATAGTTTTTTCTATAGCACAGCAATTCTCAACCTGTGTCGAGGGGACCCGAAAAAAACTAATTATTGAAACCAAAATAAGTAGAGATAAATTCTCTTAATATTATACAAGTTTCTTTTAAGTCTATTTCGACATCTGAACTCATTTAATCTCAATCCATCTTCTATCTTTCCAAAAAATAGGCCAAAAAAAAGATCAGCTATAAAAATGTTTTTAATTGATTATGCAAAAAAAAAGTCAGAATCTGTATTATTGTTTTTTGTTATTATTCTGCATTATTGAATATTTTGGAGGCATAAAAAAGCATTAAAAAAAGATATGTCCGAAATAAGAACAAAGCCGCCGCTCGACCTGATGCTTACTGATCAGGAAAAGATGTTACGTCTAGATCTTGACCGTCAATTACCTATTCAAAAGGTATGAGTGAAAATAAGATTATCATGTCATTATTTAAAGTCAAAATTTTGATATTTCTCTTTTTTTGTTAAAGGTGGGAGGGAGAAATGGTAAAGCGCTACAGATAAATGTTTAAAAAAGGGGGGCAAGAATGAAAAAAGTTTAAGAACTGAAATGAAAGAAAAGAAGGTCCGATAGAGAGTAGTAGCTACATTGGAAATTTAGGCTTACTATTTGTGGACTTTATATACGGTCCAATAAATAAATGATTAACAGATATTATTTGTATATATAGTTTTAAGACTTAAAAAGTTTTAAATCTTAACATTTTTTTACTTCTATTTTGATTTACTAAATTAGTCAAAAATATTTATATCAAATGTTAACTGATAATATGAAATAATTATAAATTTCTATAAGATGTCAATTTAGTGGCTTAGCTCCCGGAATATATATTTTATAAATTTTTATAACAATCTATTGTGCTATTTATTTTCTGAAGTTCATTTTATTTAGATTAAATGCTATACCCCACCCCTCTCCTCGTTACATCCCTGTTTCAGTATATATATTTATATTATTAATATCTAGTTAACTATTTGTAAATCAATTTCTCTCAAGGTCCTTCTATATTAAAGGTTATCCAATTTCTTTCCCAGAATCAAGAGAAGGAGAGGGAAAATCTTTACTTAATATCCTCTCTTTGATTATAAACGTAAAATTAAATATATACCATCTGTTTTTTATGTCCGCGTTTTTACTGCAAATATTTTTATCTAAAATTACTCGTTTACTGTAGTTATTTCGGTTTTGTATTGTTATTTGAGATGAACGAGGTTGTGGTTGACGTTTTAGAACCTGTTAAAAAATTTAGAAAATAATAAATAAGTTTATTTACAAATATGAGCCTATAAACACTTAGAATTACAATAACAAAAGGGTTTAATAGGAATTCTAAATGAAAATCAATATCAAATATGAAAAATAATATATTTCTACCCAATATTCTCACAATTTTTCTAAGAAAAAAATATAAATTAAACGGAAGAATAATAAATAATTAGTTTTAAAATTATATAACAATGAAAAAAATTGTTATATAACTCTTTGTATTAATGACCATTCACCTGATAGATAGGCCATAAATTTCATGATACTTTCCTATAACTATACCTGAGTTTAAGACAAACCTTTAAAATATGTAAAGATACAATTGACGCAACAATTAATTGTGATTTTTTAATTAAATTTATTTTATGTATTTTAGGGCATGACCTAATAGCTTGACCTGTATAAAAAATTATTTTAGAGCAGATTTGATTAAAAATTTATCTTATGAATATTTTATCAAATTAAATTAGAATGACTAAATCCTGGCCAGTTTCATAATCAATTTTAAGACTTTTTGTCTTTGGTTGAAATATTGTTTATCCCTCAGCTTATTAAAATTCTGCTGGTATCTTTCCATGGAATATTTTAATTTTTCTTCTTTGAACTGAACCTCTTCAATTTTTCAGACTTTCCTATATACAACCCTTTAGGTGTTATATGTTTTACAGATTACTCAATATATTTTAATAATTTATCATAAGATTAGAAAACAATAGTTATATAACTAAGGAACTTCCTAAAACTAATATTTAGATAGTGTATATGAGCTAATAATTCATTTTATTTTCCCACTCTATTATATTGAGTTGACCTAATTATGGTCACGAAAAATTTAACTCCCAATTTCTATACGTTTCAAGTGAAAAGGACTCCAAAAAATAAAAAATATAAAACAATTGATTCTACGTCCCTAATAAGGTGAGAAAAAAAAAGAAAGGATTCAAGAAAGGTACAAGACAGGGTAGTTTTTACACTCTTTCTACGATCTAAGGATGTTTAGAGATTTTCAAATATATATACATACCGGTCCTATTAATAAAAACATATTAAAATAAACTTTTCTATATCAATATAGAGAAAACTCTTTATGAGAGTAAGATCTGTCAGGATCATTTTCTATAAATTTATTTCTTAAGCTCACACTTAAAGGAACTACATAATAAAATAATATCTTACAGTATGTATTGTTCTTAAAAAACTTGAGTTAAAGGCAGTTTTGAAAAAAGACATCAGATGCAGATTAGATTCAACTCATCTACCAGGATCATTAGAGTAAATTAGTTCTAAATGAAAGTGAGATGTATCGCGCCAAGAGAGAAATTCGTGAAAATACATTGAAGGAATATCTGAACATCTTTCATTAATATATAAACAAAAATATAAGGAATAAAAATAAATAAAAAAAGAAAATAAGCCCTTAGCTACGGGATGACAAGAATAAATAAATAAAAAAAAAAGGGCACACAATTATTTTTACTTCTTCGTTATTTATTTGAGCAGAGATAGAAGTTTCGTTTCACATTCCAAGAGTAAATGGTTTGGTCCCCGACCTAAGCGACCTGGAGTACGTCATTAGTTGTTTAGGAAAACGTAATAAAAAAAGAAATGGCGGAATTCTTGAAATAAGAGTTATCTAATGTAAAATACTATTCATATTTATCCTCCTTTGTTTTGTTATTGAAATTAAAATAAAAAATAGACAACAAACTTGCAAAACTTTCCCAGTATTCTTAAGTAGAAGTACCCGTGCCATGCATTTGGAGAATATGAGATGTAACCGCTCTGTAGAGTATACAAATCATGTATTTTTATTGCTATTTTTTAGGTTGTATTGTTTTAAATAAATATTAAAGGGATTAAATAAAATTTCATAGTTTCTCTATGTGATGTAGTTTTATAATCTTATTCCAAATTTTTTTTTCGTTTTTTAAGAATAAATCTCCTTCTATTCAACGGATTGTTATGAAATTTAGTCCTGAACTAGAGACAAACGTTAGAATTATTATCACAAAGTTTCAAAAGATTTGGACCTAGGGATGCGTAGAAAATTGTAGTTCTTAATAAACTTTGGGAAGGGGGGGGGGCTTTTTTAGCGTCCCCCATTCAATCCAAATATTAATTCTCAGGCTCTCTTAGTACTATAAATATGTAGTTTCATTCTTCTCCGTTGAGTGTTTCCAGCGATATAAACTAATAAAAAATTTATACACACACATATAATATATATATATATATATATAT
>JAAAKE020147736.1:0-11437 GCA_010014785.2 Anisolabis maritima | reverse complement strand
CGTTGCTATAGGGATGAGGATTATTTCCAAAGGAGGCGCCCCCCCCCCCCCCCCTCCTTACACAAATATTACTCAATAAGAATTCACATTGAACTTTTCAAAGATAATAAATATTTAAATAAGAAATAACGGATATTTAATGCATTTTTGCTACTATTTAAATAAAAATTGAATGAGATTATTTCCAAAATGATAAATGATTTTTTTTTTTATATTAATCTTTTTCCTGTTGCTGCGTTCTTACCGATTTGAGGAAGGTGAATATATCCTTTAACACGGTTAATTAAAAACGAGATTATATATATCAATATTTTGGAAAATGAAATGTTAATATTTAAAGTGCTATCTTTTCTTCTCCACAAGATCCAGTATTTGCAATCGATCTACTTCACTATACACTTATATTTCTTTTTTTTTTTATTAATAAAGTTTTGAATGTCGTTAAATTAAATATTAAAAAAAATTTTTCAAGAAGCGTTCTATAAAATAATTGTACGTAATAGGAAGGGCTACTAATTTTGAACGATAACTTTTACCGGAAAGAGACCACTAAAGAAAAATTGCAAAGATAATTTGTTATTGAATTTATTTGATAAGCAGCTTTTAAAAAGCCTAGAATACGAATCACATAAGGCGCAAGAGTTAAAGATGACCACGTCTTAATTTTTTTTCTTTATATTTTATTTGCTTTTTTCTCTTGGTGAAGGGATATCTTCTGAATGCGATATTGTAAAATACTAATGACAGGTTCAGTACCTAACTTTTTTATTTCTTTTTATTTCAAACTTTTAACTGCGATCTCTTTTTAATCTTGTTTAATTATTTATTTGCTCTGGTTGGTTATTTGTTGAATACATTCTTCAATTTCCTTTGAACGATGGTTTGACCAGAATTAACCTTTGAAATCTAATGAAAAAATTAATAATTAATAAAAAATCCTGTTTTTGTATACGTATTTCAAATATAACCTTTGTTATATCATATGATAAACACATCACAACTGTTTTTCCTTATCCTATTTAATATTTATAGGCTATATATTCAAATAATTAGAAATCTTTTATTTCATGTGACTATTACTAAGCATTCATTTTTTGCTTAGTGTACAAAAAAAATAATATTAGATGTGATATCATTTCAGATGCCTCTCATAGTATGATTCAGAAAATGTTGAATCAATAGCAGAAACATTTTTTAATTATATACGATGGTTTAAATGAGGAGACAGGGAATCGATGCCTTGCCTGCTCTCACTAATTTCCGAATTTTGACAAACCTGGACTTACATTTATAAAAAAGAATATTTACAAGTAGAAATATAGATCCATTTTCAAGATATTCCATAGCAAAATTGTCTGGACTCCCCTCTAAATGGCCAGATATTAAGTTGCCTCTCCCGCGAAAATATTTTCTAAATTCATGCCTTATTTATGATAAAAAACAGTAAATATTTGTTTTTATAATTTTTTAAATACTCAACTTTAGAACCTATTATTAATTGATTCTTGAGAAGCCGATTAGATAAACAGTGAAAGCGTCAATTTGAAGTCTGGCAAACTATCATACATTTCAAATCCAGTTTACCACAAAAATTAATCGAATTTTCTTTACATTTTCTATATGAAAATTTTTTTTAAATTCTGAGTAAGGCTTGTTAAGGTTTTGGCCAGGTTTTCCCTAAAGCCTAAGGCGAACGTCGGGATTGCTAATGCTTCACGTGTTATTGCGCGCACTTTTTAATTATGTTTCTTTTTCTTTCAATGGAAACGTATGAACATGTATTTGTTAATGGGCATATACTGTATTTCTATATTTTTTTTTTTTTTTGTTTATTTTTCTTTGTTTATAAATTTGT
The DNA here is from genome assembly GCA_010014785.2 of Anisolabis maritima. Taxonomy (NCBI): domain Eukaryota; kingdom Metazoa; phylum Arthropoda; class Insecta; order Dermaptera; family Anisolabididae; genus Anisolabis; species Anisolabis maritima. Next base: position 9,582 of record JAAAKE020147736.1, on the reverse strand, counting down.
TTTTGTGTTTGTTTGGACCTAGCTTCAGAAGACTTTGGGCTCAAAGCAGATTGTAAATATTTATTTATTTATATTAATGCCCTAAATAATATATTTTAAAATTTATACCTAAGTATTGTTACATTAAGAAAGGAAATTATAACATTAATTTAATAAAATTATATTTATTAATATTATATACAGAAAATGACATTTATGAAACCACACAATTAAAGTTCTGCTGGAAATATTTTATATAAAAGAATCGAGATGAAATATTTTAAGTATAAGAATTTTTTATTTTCATTTCCTTTAAAAGACTGTTACTAGTGTTTCTGATCACTTCAACCGGGAGTAATTTACATCTCTTTTTTATACTCTTATAAGCATCTAAGGCCATTTAGAATTTAGAATTTTTCAATTCATACATATAAATAATAAATTTTCGGGGGTTTCCGAAGGCGTTCAACAGCCTTGTTTATCGGGGCCACTCTTCCAAGGTTCACGGCTCCTTGGCTTTGTTTGACAACAAAGATCTTGGTGACTGTTGTTCTTATCTCTTGCCAGGCCGGCCAGCATTTAGATTCTTATAAATTTTTTAGATTCTTACTTGAACTCAAGCTTTATTAAAACTTTTGTAGAGCCAAGACGCTAATAATATACATTGAATAACAATAAAGTAGAGCTTGGGAGATGCTGTATGCCTTATCTCTCTCTAAATTTCAACTGTCAACTGTTAAAACAAAAATGCGCATAGGACGGCACCCTAACTAGCATAGGTACATTTCGAACGCAAGTGTAAGGACGCGTTCTTTATTTTGAATTCTCGAGAAATAATAATTTCTCGAGAAATTCAAAATTTAAATATTTGGATTTTCTCAAAAGAGCTAGATAAACGCCTCTCTCCACTCCTCTTAAATTTTTTGTATACATTTTTCTCGCCCTCATTAAAATTTTCCAGTCTCAAAATTTTATCTCACTTCAAGTTCTCCAAGTTCACAAACACTTGCTTAGTCTTATAAGAAGAAATTTTTAAAATTTTACAATTGTTTTAATAATGGGTACTAGTAATAAAAAAATTCATATATTTTTAAGCAAATGGTAAACTCACTAATTAATTTTCCAGCTCTCCCTTGGATAATTCTATCAAAACAACTTATTTCATCAGATATATTTATTACTGTCGGATATCAGGATATGGACAATTGCTCGCTTCCATTTGCTTAATATTAATATTAGTTTATATATATTGACTTTTTAGAGAAATCGATGATGGAACATGAATAGTATAAAACAAAATTGAGAGAATGTTGAAAAAATTTGGGAATTCCTTCTCGTTATTACTTAGAAAAAAATTTCCTCTTACTACAAATAATAAATAACCTTTGTAAACAGGAAAATAAACTTGTAATTATGTTGATATAAATACCAAGCTATATACAATATTAATAACAGTAGGTTTTGGATGTGCCTTGTTTTCCTTAATCCTTGAAAAATTATTAGCATCTGCATTAATAATTAAAGCAAATAAAATTTGCTACCTCTATCCAATTAAATTGGTCTCACATTTAAAGTTGGTGTTAGAGATATTATAAATATTATATTATATTATTAGTATCTCACGCGTATACAAGACTCATTCAACTCTAAGAAAGGAAGAAAGATCTCTCAATCTTAGTAATTTACAAGCCGGTGCTGATTAGTTAGGTGAAAGGGCATTGGTATAAATATTAAGCAAGCTATTAATAGAAATAAATATATAGGCGGAGGAATTAGAGATAGAAATTAAAGTATGTTGATAAGATGACGGTAGAGGATTACGACCAGAGAACGGGTTTTGCCTTCATACATGAAAACACCATGGTTAAATAACGATCGAAGTTTTAAAGTAGCTTAATAAAGAAGTTGTCTCTTACCCCATCCAAACCATACATCAGGGGTCGGCAACGTGATGCCCGCGAGAGAATTTTCAAGTGCCGCATTCAAATATCTAAATTCTAAAAACTAGTAAATATTTTAATAATTGTACAATTCATGTAAAATGGTCAAACCTTAAATTAAATTTTGACTAAGGATATCTATTCGACACTAGATGAATTGATGAGAATCAAAATTTTCGATTACTAGAGACATCTCTTTGTGCATATACTAACCTAAATATTATTATTTATATTATATTTATATATTATTTTCATATTTAAAAATTGCCATTCAATCGGGAGTTCGGTGCTCGCCGAACTTTTATATTTCGACTACTAAAAAAAGTTGCCGACCCCTGCCATAGATATATAAAATATGAATAAATAAAAATTATTATTTTATAATAAATTTTCCGAATATATATTTATTCTTTCTTAATATCTCGAGTCTTATCTTTTACACTCAAGTGACTTAATTTTGGCGAAAATTGATTACTAAATATTACATGTAAAAAAATTTAACATATAATAAGATATCAAATTCAAATAATAATTATTAAACCAAGAAATAAAAAAAAACCTCATTAAAAATAAATTGAGAAATATATGTTGATCTTTGTTCATTGCCTTTGAACATGATCACATTTTAGCAGGTTGAATGTTTGTTGATCCAGTTGATAAGCACTAATGCATGAATCAGCGGCTACAATAGAATGATCGAGTCCCCTGATTGCTATCATTGACTTGAAGCTCTTTTATCCGAGGGCGTGAGTAGTAGGGTCATTATCCACTTTAGGGCTCGTTGAAGGGCTCGGCTACACATCTTTCATCTTATAAACTTTCCTATGTTAGTTTTTCTTTACTTGTCTAAAATTTTAAAGACATCAAGCTATCTCACGGAAAAAATAGTCCTATATATGTTTGGGATATTTTAGCAAAACAAACCACATAAAGAAATATCTGTTCTAGGGCGGGAAATCTCGACTACTGTTAAGTGAACAATTTATAGAATAACAGACTACAAGTCTCCCACAATGATTATCTTGAATCTTTGGGTGTACTTCAGCTGATTGCTTTTTTTTAGAAATCTACTCTTCGTCTCAGGTTCAATTTTAACCGGTTAATCCCAAACCCATTCTAGTCTCTAAAGGTCAAAACACTTGATCAAAATGAAAAAAAAAAAAATAATTATTTATCTCATAATTGAAAAAAAATAATTTTTCATATATTTTATTTCAAAACGGCGGTTCTGGAATGCTGTTAAGTGAACAATTGTGAACGCCTTGTGCTTACCCATCATCCACACTTTGCTGGTCGTGACGGCCACACGTTTCTCTTACCTAAGATAAGGAAAATTGTATTATGTGCTGTCATACCAGATTTTTTGGGCCGGAACTCTTAGGTAGCCAGTTCACAATTTTATTTAGCTTTTATTTTTAGAAATTTTTCGTTTGGGTATAAGACATCACTCAATAAGTCCCGAAGTTAACTTCTAAAAAAAACTTTTTTTTTGCAAAATTCGACTTTATTCATCAACATAGTCTCCCTCAAGAGTGATACATTCATTCCAACGCTTCTCTAACATTTCGATACCTTTTTTGTAGAACGATTTATCTTTGGACTCAAAATAGGCGTTTGTTGCGGTTATGACTTGAGCATTTGACCCAAATCTCTTTCCCTGGGGCATTTTTTTGAGGTCTGCAAACAGGTAGTAGTCGATGTGAGCCATACGGTGGATGGGGAAGCAATTCGAACTTCAAACCGTGCAATTTTGCCATCGTAGCCAACGTCTTCTGACTCGGTGCATTGTCTTGGTGAAAGAGTACCTTTTTCTTTTGCATTTGGGGCCGTTTTTTTCGCAATTTCTTCCTTTAAACGCACCAATAATGCCATGTAATATTCGCTGTTGATGGTCTTTCCTTTCTCAAGATAGTTGACGAATAAAATTCCTTGCGCATCCCAAAATTCGGAGGCCAAAACTTTAACCGCCGACATTTGCGTTTTTGATCGCTTCGGACGGCTTTCAGCGGCTACTGTCCACTCAGCTGACTACCGAATTGATTTCGGAATGTAGTGGTGGAACCATGTTTCATCCATTGTCACATACCGATGCAAAAAATTCTGTTTATTATTTTATATTTTAGAATATTAGAACTTATCGCTTCCATGAAGTTTTATTCAACTTTATTTATGAAATTTTTTTCGCAACTGAAAGAATGACTAGTCTAGCTTTAGAGGTTGACAAAACTATCCTTTTTTTTGTACTTTGTACTATTAAGAATAAATTACCGAATGGATAGCATAAACCAGGAAACTCTCCTTTTTTGACCTTCTATGAGGAAAATTCTCTTGTCGCTTAAGCGAATCGAACTCGAATCTTCTGGTCAGGTGTGGTATTTTTATCCAATACACAACGGAAAGATTGATTATTTCTTTAACTGAAAAAAAAAACTATTTCCTTATCATATTGTTTATTTTTTCTTTAAATATTAATAGTTACTTATAAATATGTGTATATTTTATTTCTTTGACCTGTTTGGTAAAAAAAGTAAGTTGTAAGTTCGATAACCTAATCTAAACAATAGATTTCATATAAATTAACATATATTAAGTCAATTCTTGCCTTGTCCTAGAGGTAGAGGTCTTGCTTCACGTACCAAAGGTCAGAGACGCTTCCCGTCCTTAGGGACAACAATTTTTTGAAATTATATTGGCTACTAATATAAGTTAATAAGTCCCGAAGTTAACTTCTAAAAAAAACTTTTTTTTTTGCAAAATTCGACATTTTGGCCTCAGATTCTGAAAAAGACATAAAAAAAGTCAATTCTAATAAAAACAACTCTATAGCTTATGAGCTTTTTCTTGAACTGGCAGAGCAAGCAAGTTTTGTAAAAATTATAAAAATTTTAAAAAATCAATCAAATCAATTAATTTTGCATAAGGGCGCTACCTAGTCGAACTATGAAATTATCTGATAAGCAAGTCCCAATTCTTAAGTTGATTAGAGCTATTTTCAGAGCCAAAAAAATAAATAAACCATTCAAGTATGAAATTACCTTATCTAATATAATCAGTGGCGTATCTTTGTCAATTTTAAAGAGGAAATCTTTTTTCGCTCATACTAAAGATCGCCTAAAGATATTGATTAATTCCTCAAATAAGCTGCTGTGAGGCCCGGGCAAAGGGACTTAGTATCGAACCCTGCGTTTGAAAGAATGTATATCATTATTAGTAATTTCGCTCTATCAATTTATTTTTATTTATTTTTTTGTAATATCAACTACATTTCAAATGTCAAAATGCGACTCTAAGATAAGTGAAGCTCTATATTGGGTCTTCAACATGGCGTTCATAATGTGACATGTATGAATAATCATTTTGCCCCTGATATAATGTTCAAATATTCGAATTACTAATATAAATGCGTTGCGAGACTTTTCCTCTACATTTACTAGATTTGTCCTTAAAGCCAACAAAGCTTATCGATCACGCGACGATGATTCATCCTCAAACATTAATAATTCCTAGACCTATCACAATATATTCAATATATAAGTCTATATTTATTTATTTTTAAAATAAGTAAAAGTAATTTCTTCCCTATTTTTATAATGAATATTCCACCAAACATTTCTCTTATCTAATTAATTTATATCAAATAACTTTTTTTTTGGCTTTTTACTAATTATGAAACTATTCTTTAAGCAGAAAATAAATTTTAATCGGTTTTTCTGAATTAAAATTTATAACATCTCGAGGTGCAATATATTGGGCCAAGAAGGGGTATATGTATATATACGGGGATCAAATTTTTATATAGGGAGAGGCAAGACAAAAATATTTGAGAGAGAACTGAAAAAAATTATAAAAATAAAAACATGTTCTATACCAACCGACGGACTGATGGATACGATTATACATTTTAATCAAGGAATTTTTTAGGGAAAGCCGTTGGGACTACGCTTCTTACTGGAAATAGAATAATGGTCTCTATTGGGAGACAAGAGCCATCATAATAATTAATCAAAGAAAATTTTTTTTTCGGTTCAGTTCAATCTAAATCTTAAAATGATGATAACTGATAATTATTTGTACCAATTGTTATCCTATTGTTTTAAATAAATTTTTAGCAAACTACGATTTCATTTTTATCATTAATGACTGTTATCCTAAAAACCAAGAGATGGGGAGAGTATAGTTTTTTTTTAAGTCTTTAGGGTTTCTTTTACTAAATAATAGTTTGAGAAACACTATTCTAAAGTATTCTTTTATTTATTTTTTTTCTTAGAAATCAATTTAGGGATTACTTCTCCCTCCTTTTTCTCAACTAACCTTTTATTGAGGGCAACAAAGGGTAAGAGAATTCCTCATTTCAAAATGGAGCCAATACTTCTATTAAAAGCAAAGATTTTGTATTTGGCAGGGTTAGGGATAATTGACTCTCTACGTTCTCGAAAATGGTGCTTCTGATTTTGCCCAAATTATTAGTAAAAGCACTTTTATATCAAGGTATACATTATTTTTGCATATGATTTTTGTTTGTTCTTTCTCATTTATCAAGCCTATTTAAAGACTTAATATATTAATGTATATATTTATTTTAAATTGCACATGAAAATATCTTTTACATCACTTTAGTTATACGAGAAAATAAAGAATAGAGAATTTTTTAATGTAAATTTAAATTTTTTTTTTCTGAAAAATTTTATAAACTTTTTTTGATAATAGTGATTATTTATTTTCAGACGGTCTTTGTAGATTCGGTGCACAAACAAATATTTACATCATCGGATGACGTCAAAAATGTTACTCGAAAAAAACTTCTCTTCACCCCGAGTGATGTACTTCTTCATCCCGAAGATCCACTTACCTTCCTTGTTTACGATAAAGTGGATCCAAACAAAAAGGTATTTAATTTACACCCATTACCTGGTTGTTTATCAATGATAAATTATCTTAATAATGTTAATATTGATTATATATATATTTTTGTTAATTTTAGCTTTGGGTAACGCGTGATTTCGGCCAAAGTTTTACATTAGTTCAAGAATCTGTTAAATCTTACCTCTGGTCACCCTCAAATAATAATTTTGATGAAGAAAAAGATAAAAACAAACTTCTTCTTTATGTGGAACGGATGGAGCCTTATGGATCGAATAGTATTCTTTCATCGAGGTCATTTTTCCAGGATGACATGGAAACAGTGACTCACAAAGTATTAGACTTCCAATTAAAAGGAGATTTTCTTTTTGCCGTAAAAGAAGCCAACGAAGTAATAATTTTTTAATTTTGTTATTTATTATTATTAGAAATATTTTTTTTAATTTCTTATTTTACGAACGAACTGAAAAGCCAATATTATTTTATTTAACTTAAGGAGCTAACTCTTTCAATTAAATATCTTCCTGACAAAAGAATCAGGAACTCATAATCATAATATGGCACTATTAAGAAACAATAAAAACAATCTTCATAACACTCCTTTTATTGAATTTATTATCATTTTTAATTATAATTTCTCATTCAAATGATTTGTAAGAAAAATTTATAATAGAGAATTAAAAAAATTAATTTTTCCTTAACACTTCTCACCAAAAACGACCTCAATTGAAATTATTTTTTTCAGAACTCGCGCTGCCCCAATTGTCTTAAAATATATTGAAAAGTTTCATTAAAAAAAAATATTTTTATTATTAAATTCAAAATTTACATTTTTCTTTTCTTTTTTTAAGAAAACTGGCGATCTTGATTTATGGATCTCATATAAAAAAGCCGCATTTGTCCGGGCACGATTTGATACAAATCTCCCACGACTTGAATATCATATAGCTGATGTAACTGATCGACGAGTATTTATCTCTGTTCGCCATTCGGATCAATTGGCGAATTTATATGTCAGTGAAACTATCGATCATTTCCATTTATCTCTGGAAAGGATTTTCTGCTTTTTTCCTAGTACAAGCTATAGAGAAATATTTTCCAAGTAAGTATATTTTAACTTTAGGAAATAGTAATTTTTGATAAGAAATGGGTTAAATCAAGCTCGCTTTAAAAAAAGGATATTTTCTACGTTTTTGGGATATATGATGTATTTAAGATAATATATGTGTGTCGGTCTCCTCAGGGAAAGATACATACTCGTTTGGGAGAGGGGATGGGAAGAGGGTACAAAGAGAAATTTTGAAAAGGAGACATTACACTCAAGAGCTGTGGATCTTCTGATGCAAAAATCTTGGAAAATGGGGAGCAAAATTATAAGTTTTGAAAATCATTTTTAGTGCACTTTATAATTGAATAGTAAATATTTGTTGCGGGTGGTCTCCAGCCTCGCGGTCTCGTCCGGTGTCGCAGATTGTCTTGTTCTGGCGCTGGTCATTGTTCTTGAGATGGGGAGGCATTTTTCGTCTTTTGGAGGGTTAGGGTTTTTTAAACATAGGCGAGTTGATGTATTATTAATTTTTATTTTAATGATCATAAAAATTATAAAATTAAAATTATGACCGGCCTGGACTATGTCGAGAGAGAGAATCCTCTTGAGAGAGGGAAGTCCTTTTATAATATTTTCAAACCTTAGGTCAGCCAAATTCGCATATTCTTAGTAGAATTTAATATACTAGTCCTATGGGTATAGTCTCAAATTACTTATGTTTGGAGTTTCCTTCGAAACAACTATATTATTATTAGAAACTTAGTAAGAAATCTTAACTTTGTTACTCGAGTTATTTTTACCAAAATTAGATTTTGCTTTCTTAAATTTCCAAAATTTGTCTCCCTCTTCATTGTTATAGCGTCACAATATACTGAATCAGGCATCCTTGTGTTGTGATGTTAATATTGGATTTCACAAATTTTAACAATTTTCTGTCCATCTCGGCCGGCGACCTGATTCATAGAGGTTGTGGTTTTCTTGCCATGTGAATAGGAAGAATGCGAAGTGGAGGGTAATATTTAGGCAATATTAGCAACAATTACATTATAAGATAGGATGACCAAGTGTTTGTTCATTTGATATTTTATGAGGATATTCTACAATTTAATCGCTTATCTATTTATTAGTTATTTAAACTAGTGATATCATTGAATAGTCTATCCTCACATCTCCAAAATGATACATTTTTATTTTCCTTATATTAATAGGATATACTCTTTTTTAGGGCTCCTGATGCGTTTACAGACCTTCATAAAGTGGAAGGCATGAATGGAATTTATATAGCAACTCATGTGGCGTCCGTTCCACAGACTAATATAATGCCAGAAAATTTAGTTACTTTAATTACTTATGATCGTGGCGGCGAATGGCAACTTCTTAGACCTCCAAGTGTCGATGATGCCGGACAACCAATTGATTGTAATATGGTATATGTTTAATTTATATGATTTTCTTAAATAAAAAAACAAATTGAGTGATTTTCTTTTTTTATATCTATATTCTTAGGAAATATATTATTTTCCGATAAAAAGAAATTAAAATTTATTACACAAAATTTTTTCATTTAGATTTACCCAAATCCAAATGTTTATTATTAAAAATACTTACTAGTAAATATGTTTTATATGTAGTCTATAGCAATATAATTAATTTCAATTCATTTATTTTCTAGACCAAAAATTGTTCTTTGCATCTTTCTCAAAAATTCACTCAAGTTTATCGAATGACAAATTTCAAAACCATCCTTACATCAAA
>JAAAKE020147714.1:0-12939 GCA_010014785.2 Anisolabis maritima | reverse complement strand
TTACAAGAAATTTAGATACATCACCATTGTGTGATTGTTGTTGAATTTAGATGACCAGGAACTAAAAACTTCTTAAATTCATCAATATTCCTTTTCTTTCAAAAATATGTTCATATTTTTATTCTGGAAGGTAACATGCTCATTTTGCAATATTATAATATTCTATAATTATTGTAACAGGTGAAAATACACAAATAATTCTCGATGAGGAAGTTATTTGGGTTGCCTACTTTCCAAAAATAGTTTCTAGGGATTTTCTATTCGAATTATTTTATGGACAAAATTCATTTGGAATTTTTTCAAGAAATTGATTTAATAAAACGCAGAGAGATTTTTGTGACTGTTTAAAATTTTAAAATTTCATGGGTGTGAGTTAATCGTTTTATTATGCAACAACTGGCCTACATCTCTTCCTAAAATGGCATCTAAGCCCTGACGTTATTATTTATTAATGAGACGTGTTGGTTTTCTACAGGCGGCAGAAGATATGAGTTGACCGTTCATATCAACGACTCACCGAGTTTTTTCATCGGCTGGAGATGGGAAGTTGAGGTTCTCGAGCACTTGGCCAACTTCACATTAGACGGCATCCGCGGTTGGGGGGCCACCGAATGGCTGTACCGGAACCGAGGGGGTCGACCCCATGCCATAGCCCAGGGGGACCCTTCCTGGCCACTAAGATATTGAACTGCAAGATCCCCCTCTGATCGTGAAGAAAACCCTCTCTCTTTCTCTCTTACGACTAGCCCATGTAATCTTTACAAGATACTTTCTATTCTACCCAATATTTTCCAAGCCATTTGAACAAAGTATTTTTTATTTTTTAGACTAAAAAAATCTTCTCTTAAACTTTGAAGTGGATTATCTAATATCTAGTCTGAATTTACTACTTTTATCATTTGAATTAAATTTAGGAATATGAATGGTGAATCAAGATTCTCATCATATCTCTTAACTATATTCTTAAAGACTCATTCTTTCCTCATGTTTTAATAGATAAGATTACGCATTGTTTAAAGGTAAATTGATTCAATAGAGTCAGTAGTGCAAATAAAAATACACTGCCACAAATCAATTTTTTTCTTTGCCCTTGGTATATATATTTTTTCCCATCTGGGGGACTATTTTTTAATCCCAAGGGCCCTAACGACCTCCAGGTCCACCTCTCGTTAAACCTTGAGTACTTTAACTTGATTTAATATATATATATATACGAGTACATATATATTATTTGCATCCTTCAGTTGATTATTCCATGATATCCCTATTATTAAAAATATACTATATAATAATAATTCGAGTTCATATTTTTCTTGGAATCATTAAATGCTATTTTTTTGAAAGAAATCTAATTATTATTTTATAAATAACCCAATACATCCTCAATATATTTTTCCATTTTTTTGTTTTATTAGTTAACCTACCCGCCACCTTTAGAAATAAATGTCAAGCTCTCCTCATATCCTATGATGTAACGTCATGATGACGCGACACTCAATAACCCAATCAGGAACTGTCCTGACAAACATTTTCCTATTATAATATTGTATAGATTGTTTCCTAGCATTGATATAAATAAATATTTTATTATTATTATTATTATTATTATTATTATTTCTCAACTTTTTTTATTGTGAAAGTTTTATACTTTTTCTATTTATAAAAAAAAAACAGTTATTTCCTCTTTTCACTCTTTTATTGTATTATATTATATGGTCCATTCATCATCTTCTTTATTTGTGAAAAAAAAACTTTATTTTTAGAAATTCTAATGATTTAATTAAACAAATGCAGTAAATACTTTGAATAGTCTTTTAATATAAAGTGTTTCATTTATGATGATGATTTCTCAACTTTAAGTTATGCGCACCCTAAGACAGATCAGACCACATCGTATGACAGAGCAAAAAATCGCCTAGGGTTTCTATGGACTATTAATTTATTTTAATCTTATATTTTGGAGCAGTATGGCAACATTGAGTTTTCCAATCATCAGGTCAAGCGACAGTCCAATTACTTCTTTATCTGAGTCTCATATCTAATATTTGTCCTCTCCTAAAATTTCATGCATATTTTTATTCTTATATATATATATTTCCAAGGTCATTGTTTATTCAGTTAATTTGTCTTTCCGTGTCAGTTTTCATTCTCGCAAATTTAACTGTCTTAATCTATGATTGTTTAATGTTACTATGTTTTTGTAGAGAGAAAACAACATCCATATAAACAAACTTCCCCCATCCACTCACTCAAAAACTTTCAGAATTTTTGTTGACATACAATGAATGTGTTAATGGTCCTTGTCCATGGATATATTCAAGGTGATGTTTCTGGTTGTACTCATTAATTATATAGCGTGAACAAAGAGAAGTCGATTAAAATTTTATTATATGGGCTTGCGAATAAAATAATTTTAAGATTTATGATGGCACGTACATAAACGACAGAGGTTGACTCTTTTTATTTATGTTATTATTCTATATCTCGTATAGTAAAATTAATAATTGTTAAAAAAATTTTATAGTCAAATTTTATTGATATCCAAATGTTTGTATTGTTTATTAAAAAGAGCAGAGGGAAAAATTATGAATTTTTAATGGGTAAATTCACTCTTGCAACTTTTGGAGAATCACAATAAGTATTTAATTTTTCTGTTTTAGGATTATTATATTCTCATCAGTATATAGAAAAGTATGGTAAATTTTACAATTCGACATTTTTATACCCATAAAAAAAAAAAAAAATTCTAGAAAAAATTATGTGAATTCGTTTATATATTTCTTTGGAAATACGTGGACAAAATTCTTAAACTCTGATATGCTTTATGGATGACATGGTGCACATGATCGTCCGTAGCACTCACACGAACCCTGAGACACAATGTCTACAATAGAGCAGCGCCCACTCAACAAATAGATAAAAGCCGTCTATGCTCACTAACATTCAAACCAATTGTGCCTCATGCTTCATTTCACTCTTATCATGCATAAAGCATGCCAGATTTAAAGAAATTTGTCCAAACAACTTCCATAGAAATATTTGAGCGAATTCACATAACCTTTTGCTTTCTTTTTTTTTTTTATACATTGAAGAATCTAAAAATGTCTAATTGTAAAATTTAGTAAGATTATCATACTTTCCAGGGTTCACGTCACTATGGATTCATCCACTTGCGTGCAACAAGCCATAAAGATCTTGGTTATAAAAAAGAGTCCGAATTTTAAGAGGCATTGTCCGCGTAGAAATTTAATTTCTTTTTAATTACAAATTTTTTTTTTTGTAATAAAAAAGTCACGACGAAGTTGCAACACTTTCCCGCACATTTTAGCTAACTATATTATATCCTCTGAGAATATTAGATGGGACTATACAAACATATCGAGTGTCTTATTGATTTTTATTGTTATTTTTATGTTATGTTGTATGGAAAAGTAAATATATTTTTATTGAATTAAAAAAAAGCCAACGAGATTAAATAAAATTTCGGAGTTTCTCTCTATATTTATTATTTTATAGGCCCCCACTTATGGTTTAGGTTAGAGCTATTAACATTGTCCATTAACCTTAAAAGCCAAGGGATGTGGGTTCGTTTCCCAGGCAGTCCGATGAAAATATCTAAATCATTTTGGATTGGATATTGATGTAAATAATATACCTGAATAATACTTATCCTAATAAATATATTATTCCTTACTATATATATATAACAGTGCGGGAAAGTAAAATAAATAATTCATATATACCCATCTATTTACATACATCCATTTTCATTTACTTTCGGGCAAGTTTATAACAAGAATTTTAGAGGAATTTAAGACAATATTAATAATTTGATCTTTTATTTGGTTTTAGTTTTGTTCCTATTGCAAACACAGAATGAACAAACAAACAAAAATAACATTTAAATATCATTTTGTATGAATTCAGTAAACAAAAGTATAATGAAAAATAAATTTGCGTTTTCCTTGGTAAAATAATGAAAAACAGGTCATTTGTATAATAGACTGAATAAATGTATATAGGCCTATTATAATATAATATTTATTATATTAATGAACAGTCAAAGCCATCTAAAATTAAAGATAATAATTAATATCAAATATCCATTATCACTATTATAATTTATTAGGGCATTAAACATTGATTTTTGCTTTCAGCTAATAAATCTCTATTCATTTTATTGAATTTCAAATAAGAATTTTTGTTTTATTTATTTGGGATGAAATATATATGAATTTTGTTTTTTCAATTTAATTCGATAAGGATTTTTTATTTTTTTTGTTTCTCATCTTCTTTTCCTTTTTTTTATGCCTCTAGTATCTCTCTCTTTGATCTTTATATGTTTCCATTGTTTCTACATCTTGTCTCTATTTGTTTTTAACCATTTGTAAATCTCTTTCAATTAGATCGCTTATCTCCTTCAAATTTTCTTTTTTTTTTTGATAGGATGTAATTAGTTGACTGTACACATTTGGCGAGTACGAGCACGAGTTATCCGAGCTAAGACTGGATTTTCTTCCCTATTTGTGTCCGTTTTTTCTTCAACAACACGTTTCCAAAAAAGCATCCCCACTAAGAAAAAGAGGAACTTCCTTTTACCTCTCTTTTTATCTTTTTGCACTTCTCAGAATAAAAATATCTATCCCCCAGAGCAGAGTGTCTTAAACTCCCCTCTCCTAAAACTAAAAAAAAAAATAAGAGAAGACTAGAAATATATTAGTTTGGATTAAGATAGGCAGATATTTATTCTTTTAAATCTTGAATTAATATATTGCTTAAATAAATCTAATATACCACTTGCTTCTTATGAAGTAAAAAAAAAGAATAAAAAAATTATAAATATTTTTATTATTTTAGCTATCTAAATTCGTATTTAAAGTGACCAGTTAACCCAAGTTATCCATTTCTGGATTTATATTAGCCATTCAAATCTCCAAAACTCATGAATATCTTTGAGAATTAAACAAGTGATGAATTTATCGATTGGTCTTTTAGGCGGATGTCAGACAAAGTCATCGAGTTTTCCCCAATGAATTATATTCAAGAACAACTTACACTAAATGACCCTTTTCCTTCATGCTAAATCGAATATTATGCATTCCATATAAAATAGAATATTTACATTTAATAAAAGTTAGAACTGAGTAATGGATATATGGCATCCAAATGTATTTAATTTTCTATTTTCGTTTTCTTGTTTTGTAAGTGAAATTTTGGGTTAGGTTCATTACGTCACAGTTTTGAGGCAATAAAAAAAAAGGAAAGTTAGAAAAAATTTTTTCAAACAAAAAATGTTCTAAATAATGAAAGTAACTAATTTGCTTGTGTATTATTTGACTAAAGTTATACTTTTGGAAAAAAATTCCACCAGATTCAAGTATAAATTTTTTTAAATAGGAATTTTATCAAAATTTATAGTGCGTCATGGGCTTTTCATGATCGCAGGCTAAACGGCTTGATCTGGCTGTTACAATCTGATTTATGGTTATACATAAGCTGTTTCATCCAACATCAAGGCCTTTAAAATATACTAATTGAAGATGGTCATCAAGGCAATAAGTAATATCAATCAAGGCTATAAAATTTTGCGTAATAATCCATTTAATGTAGATATTCCCTTATCTATATAAAGACCTTAACCAAATCATAAAATTTGTGACGTTTTTCATATTGAATATAATTAATGACGATTTACAAAACATCTATTATTGTACTGAAGATGATGTAATCACACTGATATTGAAATATTTACATTAAACGGAGTGTTAAGCAAAATATTATTTCCTTGGCTGGGTGTCCTATCAATTTATTACTTTTAAATAGTAAAATATAATTTTAGACATTTTTTGAGTTTAATTCGTAAGAAAATAATTATTTTATATTAAAACAGTATTCATATTATTGTTCTTTTAAAGTGATTGTAGAATTTTATATCCGATTCAAGCAAAGAAAAGAGCCCCTATCGAAATAAATGTTCTTCTTCCTTTAGCTGATCTCCTTCGTATGGAATATAAATTGTTAATAATATTTCAAGAAAAGTTTCTGTATGTGAAAAAATAACATAGACAAAAAAAAATTGAGAAAGATAGGATTAGGATAATGAAAATGCATTGCCTAATTGTGAGGACATGGTTGTTCCCTCTCCCTCCCTTGCTTGTAAATGAAGAGTTATCGGTTGCCTAATCATTTCGAATAAAGGGGAGGATAAAATGGCAATTCCTATTCTTATTAGAGTACTCCAAAGCCCATTCGAGGGATATTCTTGCCAAAGTCTCACCTGAATATTAAATACATTTTTTTCTACTTTGTTATTAATACAACTTTTCTGTTTTTATTCTCTGATATCATATACAATCTGACACAGAACGAAAGATATTTCTCAAATAAATTACCGTATAAATCCAGTCTCGGTACTATCCAGCCTAGTTAAAAAATAGTGTTTTATATCTTACATTAATATTTCGTTTATTTTAAAAGTATGTATTCATAGTGTTCAGTGTATATGAGTGTTTCCTGCAATTAAGTTAGACATTATAAAATTTATCTTAAAATGTTTCCAATATTTTTATTCTTGGACTTCCTGTTTCGTGGAAATTTTTTAAATCGAACGGTAGAGTACAGAACAAACATTTATAAAGTACTGGTCTCTATTAAAGGGTCAGCAAATATAAATAAGAGTGGGTTTTGGTATAAAAAGAGTGTTTTTAATGATATGAGTGGGGTAGGAAGTGAGCATTTATAGAACTGCGGCCTATCTTACTTTTCTATTATCCGGCGTCCCCTTCTGCCTCAATTGGCCGGATAATTGGGAGTCAACTCAATACTTATATAAGAAATATGGTTGTTGGCCAAAGGCCATCTTGCCAGTTTTCATAAACTTATAACTATATAAAAACATTAATAGAAATAACACAAACGAAATTAATTACATTCAAAAACGTTAATACAAAATACAATAAGGGTTCATGACTGGAGTTCTTTTAGAAACTTCAATTTTGGGTAGTTCAAGAATTCGATTATATAAAATGGATTATTGTTTTTACTGTGTAAATTGAAGCCTCTTTTAATAAGTCATATTTTGCGAAAAATAGCATATAAAATTTGGTTCTATTATTTTTATTAAATTGTTTCTTAAGCCATTTATTTGAGTATTTTAAGGTATTTGAATTAGGTATCTTTTGAACTTCCAAACAAATATAAAAAATTCGTAAAAATATAAGCCCGTTATGTTGTCTTAGAGAAAAAGTATATAAAAAGAGAAATTTTCAAAGTGGACACATGTTATATTGTAATGTCCGCATATCGAGAAACAATAAAATAAATCTATAAAAACAAATTTAATATTCTCTCTAAAGATAGATCAAAATCGAAAAATTCTTTTGATCTTCTGGCGTTTTATAGTAAAAAAAGAAAAGGTTTTAGAAAAATTTATATTTCTTTCTCTCAACTTTTGATTGACATAAAACGGCCAGAGGACCAAAAAGAAATCCTAGCCATAAATTTATGATTTCCCAGCTTAAAAAATACACAATATAAAAAAATATAGTACAATAAATACAATTCACTTTAGCGTTTTTAAACTTGTTGGACTCGGCCTCTTGGGACCAAAGTGCTCAAGTGAGGAGACGAAGGGAGAAAAAATAAAAAAAGGGGATGTACTATGTATATCAAAAATATATGCCGTAAACCGGGGTTATTTTGTCACATGTTTGGTGTATTTTCAAAATTCTTGGTCGAATAAAAACTATACATCTCGACTTCTAATCGTGTTTGAACAATTTCGTTAAGTTAAATAGGGAGGGAGGAGTTACAATTTATTTTTCTATTATTTTTACCCCATGGTTTTGGGTCACTTTTATTACAGTCATTTTTTCTACTCTTAACAGCTTCTTTTGCCTCTTGAACTCTTGTAAAACCTTGAAAAAGCCATCTTGAGTTTAAAAAAAAAATATTTGATATTCTTGGAGTTTACTTGTGTGAAATCAACTCTCAATCAGTAGAAATATATATATAATTGGACAGAGCGAAAAAAATTAATTAAATGGGATTTCCTTTCAAATGACCTATTTCGCTCTCAGATAAAGCAGAAAAGACAAATTGATTTACAAAATCAAATCTTAAATTTTATTCACAATTAGGTAAATAGAAAAACTTCAAGTATTGGTACCATTGTTATTGGTATGAATTCGTTCATCTTCTGGCGTCGATTCTTCTAACAATACAACGTGGTTTGACTTATCTTCTTCCTTTGGCTAGGTCCTCCACTTCATCATGCAGATGACTTCATACTCACCAGCATCTTCTCTGATGACTTCCTGAATATCAACGCCTGCTTTATGTAACTATAACGTACTCTCTCTCACGAAATGGTTTCTCTTCCAAAGTAGATAAGGTTCGGTTGTTGGTTAGCGACTGCGATGTCTCTTTACAAGGTGCTTGGGAGGTTTAGGGGATTTAAAGGTTCCTCATTTTGCTAAAATAGTATATAAAAAAAGCTGTCACAAAATTCCATCGCACTGTTTTTAATTTGTCAAAAATCATGTAATTAAGATACCGAAATGGAAAAACTTAAAAATATTCCGCATCATACTCGTAAATAGGAATTAACTTAACTGAGGCACCGTCTCTTTCCATAAATCGCATCAGATGAGGTTACCACGAGAGCGCTCCGAAATCTGTGTGATAAGAGAAAATTGCGCGTCACGCAACAAATTACCAGCTACTTGAAAGATTTTATAAGATTATGTATACTCTACCAGTATTCCATAAAATAATGGGACTTAAAAGGCCGCTTGAGCCAAAACTAAGCTCGCCAGGGCAATTTGAATTTAAAAACCGCGATTTTAAAAAATCTCCCCGGTTATTATTAAAATTATTATGCATTAAGATTAATTTGTTCACGTCAACTCCACTTTCTCAAACGCTTCCAGTCCTTTGGAAATTTCATATTTAAAAATTTTATCGAAATAAATATGTTTCTAAAGATTGATTGAGTCGTAAAAAATGTTATGTTTTTGGTTTTAATGCACATCTTAATTATCTACTATGAGGAAACAAAAGATAGCATTTAACTATTTTTTTTTTTTTTTTTGTTGATACATAGAGTAAAAAAAAAACTGAAAAGAAAAAAATATATATATGAAAACCAATATCTTTCAATAGAATACGCTCTCCCCTCTTCAAAAAAAGCCAAAAAAAATTTAATAACAATTTTTGAATAAATTTTCAATAACATAATTCAACCCTGCATTGTTATTTTTTGCATGTATTGATCGAAATGTATTTATTCCTAAAGGGTCCAGGAGGGAGACTCTCTCTCTCTCCTGCATACAGTGATCGCCTCAGGCGCTTATTAAATAAAATAAATACCAAGTTTAATTTATTTCATTATTTTTATTGAACAAACAAGACAAAAATGATTATAATACGAAAATTAAAAAAAAAAGTCGAAATCACAATAAAATAAAACAGTAAAAATAAATAAATAAAAAGATAATAATGATTAAATAATTTATGGATATATGAAAATTGATAAATTTTCTAATAGGAAAATTAAGTACATACACACCTAATTAAACATATTCATTATTTTTAATACAAAAAAATGAGAATTTACCTCCATTTATTCTTAATTCTGGAAATGTGCGTGTGAGAAAAACGAGTGGAAAAAAAAAACTCGGTCTGGATTTTTAAGTTATACCAAAACTTTTTTCTTTCAAGTGATAAAATATCTCCATAAAAAAAATTATATATTTCTTTAATCATTTGGATAAACGTTGTCAAGTGTAGAGAATCTCTCTCGACATGCGAATCCTTTTTTTATTTTCTTTCACCTTTATATACCTTTAAGTAAAGAAAGTACTGCGATAGCAAAAAAATTCGATATTAAAATAAGTCCCACGAAAAAATGGTCTATCTATGTTAATAAACATTTCTAAGCTGATGTACTCCCCTCCCCTTCCCATCAGGAAAATCTCAAATACCTAATAAGCTAAATCAGTGTGTTTATCAACCTATTTTCATTTGCGCACGCCCCCCCCCCCCCTCCCCTACGTCTTTTTACTTTCTTTATCTATATATGAAATATATAGGGAAAAAGTATTGCAATCGCAAAACATCGATGTTGAGATTTCAACGGAAATACACGTTTGGGATCCTCTGAATCTAAAAAAAATGGGTCTTGCATAATAGTCTCTCTCTCTGTGTGCGTATGTATGTCTGTGAACAAGATATGTCAAAAACGAAAAAATGTTCGAGGCTGAAATTTTATATTTAAGCTAGGTTCCCTCCTTGCATTCACCTCAACTTTTGAATCGACCAAAGAATACTAGTATTTTTCTGATGTATCGATTTTCTAAAAATTCGCTCTAGGGGTTTGAATTAAAATTCATAAAACAAATATTTATTAGATGATTTTTGAAATGTATTAACTCATTCATATTGATCCTTATCCACATTACTCTTGAACATTTTTTGGTTTTTTGTTATTTTCTCTTAAACTTTGCTAACAATATTGATTAAATTGATTGTACATTGCTAGTTTAAGAGATGAATTAGAGAACGCAACACCATTCAGACTTTTTTTACTTTAGATAAAAGAAGATTGTGTGATATGTGTTAAGTCACACCAGGTTTTTTCTACTTTTTTTATCTTCTTTGATTTCCATAATTTTTTTTTTTTTTTTCGAATTTTTTGTATCAGCCCCACAGTTTGAGAAACACCAACAAATTATGAGATAAGTATAATATATAAGGCAATCTTCATTATATTGGAATAAAAAGAAACTAAGTGTATTTCGGAATTCTCAAAAATTAATTCCGTCCAAGAAAAAAAGGAAATTATTGATTGAAAAAAAATGCTCCAATTCCAAGATATTTCTCTTGCTAAATATAACGGAGGCAGATAAACCCCCAAAAAAGAAGAATTCTCTTTCCAATTCCCTTTTATCGATAAATATCAAATTAAAAAATATTTTTTGTTATAATTGGGTTTTGAAAAAACGTGATGATTTTTTTTTTAATTTATTGATTTTAATTTCCACTATTTTTTTTAAATATCTGATTAAAAAAATCCAATCATATATATTAAGACCATTTTATACGAGCTAATTTTCTTGAATTCGTAAAATAAATAAACCAAAAAAACCTCCGAATAAAAGACAATTGATTAATTTATTGTTCAAAGAATTGGTTATTTTTAAAATAATTATTTCAAATAGAGAACTATTTTGAATTCAAATTGAGAACAATTTTTTGCTCAAGAAAAAATCTGTAAAATAAATAACTATCATTTTTAAATAAATCACTATTTTTCTAAATTACCTTGATTATTAAAAAAGAAAAAGAAATCCATTATTATTTAAAAATTAAATTAATTTTTTAATATTTGTTCTAAGTAGACTTTTCCCTTCTTTTTTCTTTAATTTTATTTATCAATAATCAATAAACTTAATAATATCGTCTCAAAATCATTGATTGTCGAGTTGATGCATTGTTGATTTACCCCTTCCACTCGGTGGGATGAGGATTCCCTCCCTCTTCACTTAATCTCAGCGTGCGAATATGACCTCCCACCCACTCTCCTTTCGCCGCCGGCCCAGACGCTTGGCTCATTCTTCCCCATTTTTCCCCTCTCCAGATGAGTTGGACGCCTGACACCGTTCGGCTGTATCCCAAGCGAAAGCTTTATTTCTCCTCTTCAAAAGTTCTTAGCAACCAGGTGATTGTTGATTTTTTTTTCACTTTATTAAAAAGTATAAATTCTGAATCCACTGATTTATCTCCTAAGAATTTTATCTATTAACAATCATTAAATCAAACAATGATTTTCTCACATATTTTTAGACTTTTACTTTTGCCTTAAAAAAAATCTAAATATAGATGAGTTGGGAGAAAATAAAACAAGCTCAAGATAAATAGGTCCATCCATCATACATCAATTTATTGCATATATTTCAGTACACCTCATGGCGAACCAAGATATATCTTGCACTAACTGAGAATGGTTCGACGTGAAGCCAACCGAAATATTTGCAATAAATTGATATAGGGTGAATTTATTTAACTTGAGCTAGTTTTATTTTCTCCCAGCTCATCTACATTTACATCAAGTATCAACTAGTCCAAATTTAATTATTTTTCTCGGCTTATTTTTTGGCTTGTGATATTTTTTTAAAGTATTCATTCCTATATTAAAAAAAAAAAAAAAAAAAAAAAAAAAAAAGGAGACTCCTGGATCCCCTCTAAATAATATCTAAATAGTTATATTCTTTGAAAATTTTTTTATGTCTTTCAGCAATAAAGTTCAGATAGATTTATTGATATATTGATTATAAATTATTTATATTCACTTTATAATTGTCTAATAAAGATGTCTGTTCAAAAGTACAATAGTAATTTTATAAAAATAAACTGCTTTTTATTTTAAAATAATTGTCTTTTTTTCATTAATAAAATTTTAATTTTTCTAAAACAGAGGTCTCTGCAGTGGAGTATGCGAGTTGATACGTGGGAATACGTTAAAAAAAGTTTTATATTCATAGGAACAAAATTAACGAATTACTTTCGTAGTTTAAACATCATTTTCTACAATAACGGGTATTCAAATCAAATATCGAAATAAATTTAACTTGGAACAAGACCTTCAAATTGCAGTTTTAGAAACCAAATTTTTCAGAAATTATTAAACAAATGCATGCCCATTGTTTACATTAAATATTGCAATAAATATGCATGTAAGCTGCTAATAATAAAAATAATTTGTAATAATATTATATATTGACAAAAAGCCTATTTCCTTTTTATAATTATCACAATAGATCTCTATTCAATCAAATGTTGGTACGTGCTATTTATTTTTTCGGTCTTAGGGGTACACGATCAAAAAAGTATGGAGACCAGAGATGTAAAATTAAATTAACATTTTTATATTAGCTACAT
>JAAAKE020147692.1:0-12940 GCA_010014785.2 Anisolabis maritima | reverse complement strand
CAAGACCGAGAGGTTAAAGATACTGACATTGTCAATATTGCATAAACTTAAAAGCCGAGGGGTTTGGGTTCGGATTCTAGGCATTCTGATGAAAATTTATTTAAATCAAATTGGATACCAAGTGATATAAATAAATATGCCTGGATAATACATTATATGGTAAATATACATTATATATCGTCCATATGGCCTCATATGCCGAAAAGACAAAAAAAAATTCGTAAAAATGAACGGGTGTCGAAGCCACGTTCTGTGGGTGTTTTAACCTATAAACTAAACATCGCTTACGAGTTCAAGATTTTTGAGTTGACTTATATAGGTTGATTAGAGAATAAAATTGATTTAAATTAACATCTCCAAGTTGTAGGTTGTCCGTCAACTAAAGGGTGATTTTCAAAAGAACAATTTTTCAATAGAATGGGAACAATTTTCTATATATTTTCTAATATTTAGGAAAAATTGTTCTTTTGAAAATCACCCTTTAGTTGACGGACAACCTAACACTTGGAGATGTTAATTTAAATCAAATTTATTCTCTAATCAAACTCTATTTAAGTAAAAAATCTTAAACTCGTAAGAGGTTTTTAGTTTATAGGTAAAACACCCACGGACGTAAACCAGAAGAGAACGGGAGTCGATACCAGCGAGTGCCTTATTTTTTCAATTTACGAGTTTAAGATAAATATCTAAAAATTGCGAAATTAAAATTAATATTTTCTAATATTTAGGGAAAAGTGTTCCATCACATTGATTATATTAATACATATGTTAACTTTTAAAAAAAAAGCTTATACAGGGACAGGGGAGCAGGCCCTCTCCAAATCCAAAAGATTGAAAAAATCATCACAAAATTTCATTAAAAACATGAAATAATTACAAAAATAACAAATGGAATTTCCAATAACTGCAAATAAATAAAAATTAACACTAAAGGGTATACAATTAAAAATTTTATTGGGCCTTTTTCTTTCACCTCATATTTTCAAAAACAACTGATAGAGCAACTATGATTCTATATAAAAACAAGTTTTGTTTTTATTTGTCTTTTCGGCATCTGAAGTCATATAGACATTAAACGATATATATTTATTTGTGATACAATGATCCAGGCATATTTATTTAAATCAAATGGCATCCAATTTGATTTAAATAAATTTTCATCGGATTGCCTAAGATCCGAACCCACACCCCTTGACTTTGAAGGTTAGCAATATCTTTAATCTCTCGGCCAAGGAGGGTAAGGAGGACAAACACATGTTAAATGCTTTTGCTAAAAATAATTGAATTAGCTAAGATAAGAATTCGATTGTTTTGTTGTTTTCTTTGTTAAATAAATATTAAGGTTTTTTCCTTTTATATTCCATTTATTATCATTTATTATTTCTATATTAGTAAAAACCCACAAATATGCGAATTTCACCAGGCATGCGAGATTTTAATTTATGTTTGTGATTGGATACAATAATAATGATATAGATATTCAACATGAGATAGGTTGCTGTCCGTAGATCAGAAATGTGGGGAAAGAGAGGAAATCAGCCAGCCTCTATTGAAATAAAACTCCCAAAATGTGAATGTTTTAATTAAGTTAATTAAAGAATTTTCCGGGGGTGGTTTTAGGCAACGATTAATTCAGATTAGTGGAAGAGCCCCCCTCCTTCCACTATTTTAGTAGATGGAAAATTTCGTGTGGCGAGTTAATTTAGATACCTCTGGATTTTGATTTTTTTATAACTTTTGATTCAGATTCTTTCCATTATATAAATTTGAAAAAAAAGGCAGCAAAGCAGGGAGAGGGAGTGAGTATCATGTCAGCTTGGGCATTTATATTACGAATTTTGAGTTTTTTCTCATTTGAAATAGATTGAATCTTTAAATTACACGTTTTTTTTGTCTCTTCGGCGTCTGAGGCCATATTGACTTTAAACAATTACAAATATATTTTAGTTACGATACCTGTCATCCAGTATCCAATTAGTTTAAATAAATTTTCATCCGACTGCCTGGAATCCGAACCCATCCCTTTGGCTTATCAATTATCAATTTTGACAATATCTCTCGGCCACAGGGAAAACACTTTTGATATCCCTATCTTGTATGTATAATAAATTTTCAATTAACCAAAAGATAAAAATTAGAAAAAGTAAAGTAGAGAAAGAGAAATTATTGAAATTTTTAGATGTCATAATAATAAAAAAAAAATCTATAAAAAAGATATTTTATTTGTATTTAAGGGTATTTGTCTTTATACATTAAAAATAGTTTTAAGGATAAAAAATTAATTTTTAAGTTGAATGTCAAAGAATATTTAATTTGTAATTTGTAGCTGTATTTTTAAAATAAAATATGAAAAGCTTTAAAATATATATATATATATAATTTTTTTAAAATTAATTTTAAGGCACCAATTTATCACAAATATTAATATTTATCTGTCTTAACAAAATAGAGAGAGATATAATTGGCTTTGTGAGTGGTCCATTCAGTCTTTGAAGCTAACTATTACAGCAGGATGATTTCTTTTTGGCTTTTTCATCCAAGCGAATATTTTGTTCTACCTGTCTTCTATTTTCAGGATTTAATAGGAAATCTTCGGCAATTGCATTAAAGAGTTCATCAACATTGTGTCCCGTTTTGCTTGAAGTTTCAAAAGTTCGAGCGCCCATATTTGAGGCATATTGGATGACATCGGACTCTTTGATTACTCGTGGAAGTGATTCGTCTTCAATTAGATCTAGTTTTGTACCAACTAAATATAATTTACAAGAATCGCCTTCAATTGAACGAACCTAAAAAAAAAAACATCTTTAACCTTGACGATGAACTATCTCACTCGCATATAGGGAATACAAGAAATACCAATCTTAGCTAAAGCAACTTTTTTATTTTTATGCAATACGAATTTTAAAAAAGATGATTTTCGAACAGTACATTTTTAATTTCATCCCCCCCCCCCCCAACATCTTTTCAACTTTAGCCATTTGATAAACGAATGCTTTTAACAGATGGTCAAATTCAATTGTTCTTAATGAGATCAGTGTCAATGTTATTATAAACAGTATATCAGTGAAGTAGAATTCTGATGGAACATCACACAACTAATTTCCTCTTGGTGTTTCCTGCGATAATTTTTTTTTTGTATATATAAAAAGCCTTTTAAGCATGCAGCTGAAATTTAAATAAATTAATCATGATATCATGTGCTTTCTTGAAACATTTATTTAAAACTAATAACTTTTCAAATGGAAATGTTTCAAAGTCGTTTAAAAGATTGCGCCTTTTATCCATTTTGGGTGTGAAGGAGAGCTCTTCCATAGTAAGATTGCTGATTATAAAAAAATATTTTATTCTTGTGTACTAACATTTATCATAAGATGGCGGGTTTAATAAGCCCTGAAAAGACAGAAGATCCTAGGTTCGTTTCCCAGAAAGCCTACACTATCAAATAAATCCCTCAGAATGTAAATAAAAATATTTTCTATTGAGAAATGACAAGAAAAATAAAAAAAGGAAAAGGAGGAAAAGGAGCTGAAATAATTAAACTTTATGGCCCTTGGCTTGACACTGTATCATTATCAATATAAGGTATGATCATCTGATGGATATATATATATATATATATTATAGTAAGTAGCAGTGATGTGCAAAAAAGTATGGCAATGTTTATTGAAAACGTTTTGAAGAGTTGGGCGGGTAGTTATTTTTTTAAGCATTGCATAATTAACATATTGCTTTTTAATTTAACAAAAAAAAGGTAGTTTTTTTCTAATTATAAACACAATTAGATCCTCTACATAAAGAATCCCCTTCTTCGGTTGGGAATTACATGGTAATTATAGATGGATTTATAAAGTGAGCAACTATTTGACTTGATTTTTCTTTTCTTTTTTTTTTTAAAGAAGAAGGCGTAAAGATAAAGAAAGTTTCCCAACTCCAAACACTATTTTAAATAAAATTTTTATTAAAAAAAAAAAAAAAAAACGCTTATTTAAAAATAAAACTTGGGTTTTTTGATAAAAATAAAGATTAATGAT
The DNA here is from genome assembly GCA_010014785.2 of Anisolabis maritima. Lineage (NCBI taxonomy): Eukaryota > Metazoa > Arthropoda > Insecta > Dermaptera > Anisolabididae > Anisolabis > Anisolabis maritima. The sequence goes on along the minus strand of JAAAKE020147692.1, from coordinate 8,906 downwards.
GTTTCGCTATATGTTTCTCTGCAGAATGGGAGCATTAGATAGTAATGAGGCAATTAAGAAGGTAGGATAGAAGAGATAGCTTGTTTATTACTGGAGTATGATGAATCTAATCTCTGCAGAACTTTGCATTCTCAATATAAAAAAAATCAAGGTATTATTTTTAAACAAACCTTTATATTAAGAGAATTGTTTCTCATTATCAATGAAATAAACTTCGACTCCTACTATGATGGATGACTATTCTACAGATTAAATTATATATATATCCAAAAAAAAACAACACTATATTTATAATATAATTTTTCAAAGACCAAAACAGAAACGTTTCTAATTTCTAAACAAATAATTACCTCTGATAACCAAAACCTGGCTCTTCTCCAACTGTCTTTACAGCTCAAATCATAACAAATGACAGCAGCTTTAGCATCTCTATAATAAATCCTGGCCATCGCTTCATATCTTTCAGAGCCTGCTGTATCCCAAAGACCAATGACCAAACGACCGTCCTGCAATAAATAAATAAACAATTATTATTGTTAAAAGAGAGATAAGGGGACCATAATACTAACCTTGGCTGCTGCTGTTTCTATAGATTTGGCTGCAAATGCTCCTCCAATTGTATTCTGATAAGGTAATACATTATTAAAACGTCCTTTTATAAAACGTTCATGAAGGCTCGTTTTTCCTGCATACCCGTTTCCTAATAAAACAACTTTTAAATCAATTCTCACCATTTTTAAGTCAAATGGATCTATTAAGTAAAACACTAAATAAATCTCAATAATTAAATAAATAATAGGAAATTATAATAATAATTTAGACTAGATATGAACTAAACATTATCTTATTGTCTAATCTTTGTTCTGTTTTAATGCTAAAACGAGATTATTATGAATTGAATTCATTTTTCATGAAATAGAAAAAAATTCAAAGAGGTTAGAAACGAGATTCGTCATTTACTTTCTAAGAATTGCTCACTTCATTTTATATTAAAAAAAATAATTTTTCATTAAATATTTATTTAAAAAAGTCTTAGAATTATTTTAAATAATTAATTAAATTTTAATTAAAATATATATTTTATGTCCAATAAATAAAAAAAATTTTTTTTACAAATTAAAGAAAATTAATAAATATTAAGAATTTTATTGAAATTATTAAATTTTTTATTAAATATATTAAAAAATAATATATTTAATTGTATTTATTTATAGTTTGGCCATTTTCATAATTCCAGAGAGGTGTAGAGAGGAAGAGAAAAAATTATCAGCATCGTATTCTAACCTCCTAGTAGAGATCATTGTTCGAGACGACATGGAAAAAAAAGCATTTTTTTTCTTCACAATTTTAATGCGATAAATAGAATTATGGAATTCAGAGATTGGTCAAACTATAAAATATATAATGAGTAATGGCGGTAATTATAAATATATAAAAATAATTCCTAAAAAAACAATAATTAAATAATTTTATAATATAATATAATATAAAATATATTTTTTTATATTGTTTATATAAAATATAAAATAATGAATATTTTTTTTTCAAATACTTCACTAATAAAATTTTAGCTATTATAAAAAATATTTACATATTAAATAATTTAAAATAATTAGAAATGAATGAAATAATTAAATAATAGTAAGTAGACTTTGATTTTGCCGGGGACTGTACTGACAGATCGATCTCTCTGCGCTCTGCGCTCTGCTCTCCTGCCAATTCAATTGAAAGGAGCCAGAGTATAGAAAAGGCTTAAAGCAGTGCTCAAAGGATCCAGTCAGTGTGCAGTGAGCAGTGAGAACTGAGAGATCATCATTTTGGAGATTTTCATTAAAAAAAAATTATTTTAAAAGTATAATACAACAGTTCTTTTTATTTTTCAAATTTCAATTGAATACTCAAGTGACATTTGTATTATTTCCTTGTGTAAAATATTAATAAATGCTAAACCCTTTCTATAATGTCGGTGGTCATCATGTCAGTGTAAAAAGTGAAAATTTCACCCCGGGCGGTTTTTAACAAAATATTTCATTACTCTCCCTTTCTTAAAAAAATTTAATAACGTTTCGGCTATGCATGTAAGTATTTTATTTTTCAATCTTAGTTCTATTCTTGTATTTTTATTTTCCCAGAAATGGACATAAGGGAATTGGTGGATGATAATATCAAAATTAAGAATCAATTAAAATAATATCAATATTTAAATTATATATTAATTTATTCATAAAAAAATCAAATATTTAGTTCTATTATTAGCCCTATGAAAATATTTCTTCCAACAAATGAAATCTTAATTTTGTTGTTATTATTCATCACATATTAAAGCATATATTTGTGTCAAAAAAAAAAAATGTTTAATTTTAATATTTAATTTGAATGAAAATAAATGAAATTCATACCTTGATAAAATATAATTTTTTTAATTTAATATTTCAAAAATTTGAATGCGCCCATATTTATTTATTTAAAACAATTGGTTTTATTAGTTTAAATAAATTTTTATCTATTTCATGAAATAAGTAAAACTCATGTTCCTGGCTTTTATGTCTATTTGATCATTTTTAATAATAGAATTCACTCATTATTGAAAATTTAAAATTCTTCATTGTTTGATTCATTGTTAGAAATAGAAACGATTTTTATTTTATTACATAACATAGGGAAAATTGGATCAAGTCCTCAAATTCCTAGTTATGTGATTAATTTATACTTTTTTTTCAAAGTTTATTTTTAAAATTAGATTTTTCCACCTCCTCCACTTGTTTTAAAATTAACTCTTGAGTTTTATTATTAAATTTTCAAATTTATTTCCAAACAGGTAAAATATAATGTACTTATATTTATTCTTATTATATAATATAAACAAAAAATATTGGCGAAATTCCAAAAAAAATTTTATACATCAAATGATTTCTTTTTTTTGGAGTAATATAATACTTGTAAAGTAGTTAGTATATCTGGCAAGCTTGTTTAGTTGACAAAACCCTAATACAAGTTATAAAACATTAAAAATACTCACTCTATATAATTTTTTATAGGTCATATATACAAAGGCGGAATATTTGTTTGATGGGGCCCACATAGTCTAGTCTTTACAATTGAAGGGGGAGGTGTACAGTTGTTTGTTCTAATGCTATAAGTTTAATAAAATCTCTGTCAACTTAATGATAAACAATAACTACTAGAAAAATATTTATTTTTTAAAGAACAGCCAAATTTTTTATATAAAAATTTAAATTTCACTTTTTCTCACACTTTTTAAAAGAAAAAAATCCCAAATAAATTCATGGTAAGCAACAGGAAGAGAAATTTCAACAAATTTAGAATAATTAATTTGGTAATATAATATTGTACCTTTAATACTTTTGTTATCATAAAGTTGTACGTGTATACTGTGCGATATACACATTTGTTCCAATTTCATTCTTGATGGTTTAAAATGGTCAATTTCCTAATATTCTCTTACTTTTAGATCCTGGATTTGGGGAAAAACATAGTCTGCTCCAATTTCACAAATTAATATTAATAATAATGCACTCATTTCCCTCAATTTTCTCCATACTGCCACGCGATAATAGACAATTTTCAATTTACGCAAGAGGGGAAAAGATAGTAACCACTTATCAGAAACAACTAATTAGAAATTTTAAGTAAAAATATATTTATTATACATCTAATGTTTTAATGTTTTTATTGAATATATGAATATTTAAAAATTTTAAATTTTAAAGTTGATCAAGAAAATATTATTATTAATTGACCTTAAAAGTTAGAGGTCAATATTTAAAATTATTATGCACTTCTCAAGGAAAAGATATATTGAAATTTATTACAGGAAAAAATATATTATAGTCCCGAGTATAAATTCAAAACTCGTTCAAACTGGTTTTAGATTGTAATTTTTTTATTATTGGTTTTCAATTTTTTTTTACTGGTTATTTCAGGAACTCTTAACGAAATTGTTTAAACACCAGCTCTTCTTAAAAATATTCGATAAATTATGTGAATTCAGTTTTTTAATTTTATCTTAAACGTTTTCATTTGAAAATTTTTAGACTTTCTAATAATTTTAATTTTCATTATTTTTAATTATTTATTATTTTTTTTTAATAGGAGTCAAAAGCAGCAGCAAGTCCCAAAACAAGAATAACTCCAAAGGCAGTAAAGACTCAAGGTAAACTCATCTCAATTTGACTTTCCTATAATTGGTGATTTACTAAAGTTTACTCTTAAGTCTCTCAATAGTTAGGTATGTTGGATTTTTTTGATAAGGGAAACGGCTAAATTTTTTCTTGATCTGACTATCCCCTATAAGACCTCGTTTTTATATGTTTGTAATGTATAGGCATATCCTAAAAGCCGAAAGTTGTGATCTGTGCGATCTCTCTTGACCGTCCTTTCACTTATTAAAGGTGTTGCCAAACACTTTCGCTATCGAGAAAAAATGTCCCTATTTACAATAAGAAAAATGAAAATAAAGACATTTCAATAAGGAAAAATCATAAAATATTTTTTTCTGTTTTATTATTCTTTTATAACCAAACAAAAGGAAAAAAATTGTTTTTGAATACTTAAATATCTAAAATGGTATTTATTTTATTTAAATATGTTAAACATTTCTTTATCGAATTTCAAAATGAAAAAAAAGCCCGGAATTTAATCTTATAAATTTTTTATTTACTCAATATATAGGAGTATAAAATAAAAGCAAATGAATCAAATTCTAGTTAGTATTTCTGTTGATAGTGCGCCACGAACTGAGAACGGTCTCTTTTATCATAATTGCCACTTTTTTTAGGTAAAGCAAAAGCCGAGTTCTGGTGAAGGTCGGAAGACGTGGCCAAAACGTGGACACTAGGTAATAATAAAGGCTAGGTAGGAGAAAAACCAAGTTTTTTCTTTTCTCGCCTTTATTCCAACCTGCCATCAATCCAAAACAATTTAAATTACTTAACGTTCCACAAAATTTTGAAAATATCGTCTCACATAAATTTAGGGAATTGTTTGGTTAATTCATTCCTCTAAAATCATTTCATAAATCGAAATTGGAAATTTTAATCAGAAAGTGAAGCGGAGAGGGGCCCCCAAAGGGTTAAATAAAAAAATATATTTGTGCTTACGTTTCGAGTGCCGATCGCACTCATCATTAGAACATAGTGTCTGGTTGCCATGCCTGAATTAGAATAATTCGATTTGACTTTCTTGGAATACTACTAAAAGAATCTTATCAATAATAATATATACTAGTCAACAATTTTTCCTGGACATTCAACCTCATCCAAGAACTTATTCCAAGTCACACATTGTTCGTGCAATTCATGTTTTACACCCTGACATCATATTTGTCTTGATGATGACGATCGGCACTCTAAACATCCACAAATAAATCAATTCTTTATTTAATCCTTTGGCTCCCTCTCAGGTTCACTTTCTGAATGATCTACCCAACTATCTATTGTATATCTAATCATTTGAAATTTTAAATTAAAATTCTCTTTGATTAAATTATACTTAATCGATTCCTTTCCAAAAAATAATTATTTTATTCATCATTCAAGCATTTTTGTTGATTACGTACGACGTCAGTGAAATGGGGACACCTGACACTCCTAAATTCATGCGAGTCGAGATTTTATGTCCAACTACTTGCTACTAATTTTTTAAAATAAAATATTTTAATTGCATTAATTAATTAATATTTATTAACTCACGTCCCAGAAAACAAGTGAGTCCATCCAGGAAACGAACCCAGGTCAGGCCGAGGATTCTAACAACTACCCCCCCATTTGGATAGTATAAATAAATATGTCTAGATGTGTCATGTCACCTCTTACTGGATTTGAAAAAATTAATTAAATTATATTTCAATTTTTATGAGAGCAACTGTGGAGATTCCCCAAAAAAGAAACTTGGAAAACATTGAAATAGGACGGATTGGCCTATCGAGACAAGATACAATGTCGGAGATAAGTCCCCGGATCACAACGTTTAGATTAGAGTTCGAAAAGGAAATAGCTAGAGAGATAGATAGATAGATAGATTTATTTGCTCTCTCAGAGAGAAAGAGAGAGAGAGAGAGAGAATGTGAGTCGTTAAAAATTGAGATAAATTTTGATTTTTTTAACGTTCCCGCACCCGGAAAATTATTATGATCATGAAAAATTTAACTCTCCAATTTTTAAATATCTTTGTTTCATGTCAAACGGCCCCCAAAAAATGCTTCTTTTATGTGTACGTGTATGTGTGTAGCTTCTATTTTGGCTTATATCTCTGGAACCACTCTGAAAAAGGATGAAACTTAACAACTTTATAGCCCTAGAAGTGCCCAAGAATTATTAAAATTTGGAGCTAATCGGGGGCTCAGGGGGCGGAAAAAAGGTCCACCAATATTTATCGCGCTACACAATTTTCTCAGCCGGGCCAAATCTTTTGAAACTCGGTGATAATAATTAAGACATTTCTCGTTAATCCTGAACCAATTTTCATAACAATATGTTGAAGTGGTCAAAAAAAAAAAAACGAAAAAAAAAAATAAAAATAACATTGGGTTCGGTAAAGATAATAAACATATGTCATCATAGAAAGGAAACTGAAATTTTATTTAATTTCTTTGACTTTTTAATAAATTAAATTAATGAAAAGAGAACAAAACCTAAAAATAACAATAAAAATCAACATGACTTGATTTGCTAACTCGATAGGATTGTAGAGCAGTCTATCTTATATTCCCAGAGGATATGGTTAACGATTGCTAAAAAGTGCGGGAAAATGTTTCATCTTCGTTGTCCACTTTTTATAAAATTTATAACCATTTTTTAAAATAATTTAAACTTTTTTTCTATTTGTTTTCTTATTATATTAACGCACCTGGGCTTCCATTTTATTCAGACAGCCTCTGAGAGGAGGGAATAGGACCATTCATACAAGTATGACTCTACTAATTTCGATTGCACATTCAGCATAAAACAAAGATATAAAATGCAATTTGAAGATCTCACAGCCACTCAGACTAATATTTATTTCAGTTTCAAAACGTAAAAACATTATATATTTTTTATATTTCGAACCGATACTAATCACTATTTCTGCCATCTACCAGGATAACTAAAAGAAAAGCGCGAAGCAAAACAAAGAATATTTTGATTACAAATAATATTAATAACATAAGTCACTTTAACTCGAAAAGATCTTAAGAATAGTAAAGTAAAAAAAAAAAACACATAGGAAGTAGCATAAAACATTTTTGAATATTTTCCAAAGAAAATTCCAAGAAATGCATTAGATCAATTTATAAATATCAAATGAATATAAAAAGATATCTCATTTATTTTAAAAATTAAATCTATAAAGTCTATAATTTATTCATCTTTTAATATTTAACTTTATCCCAATGTCTGACAACGAAACGGGGGAAATAAAAACAAAAAATATTTAAGCCAATATAATTGAATATCCTTCAGAACGGGAACCATTAACCCTTAGATCATAAGGATTATCAAATATATGAAATATGGAAGTAGGACATTTATTGAAAAAAAAAAATATAACAAGAGGACTACATAAGAAAAGTTCAATATGCATTTTGTCAGCTTGTATACTAAACTTTAAACACCTTTTAAATTATGACAATTATGAAAATAATGATAATTTCTTTCACAGGAGGTGAACATTCAAAGTTCATTTTTTCAATAATCTTCGATTTAATTTTCATTTGTCGAATGAATAACAAGATGTGTTTGGTTATCCCTGTCGTGATGAGCTCATTTTGGAAGGAAATTTTTCGCAATAACGTATTTGAATAAATCAAGGCGTATTATTAAAAAAAAAAAATATATTTTTATAAAAGAACTTAGTCCTACCATCACTATGAGAATTTTTATTCAATAATTCGATGAAAAGCCTCTATGTAAAACGTTAAAATGTATTGCAAGCCCTTATATTGTAAATTGCTTGTCCAGAATTTTCATTTCGTTTAACATATTTTAAAATTAGGATCATATTACTTATATTTTTTATTTGACTTTTTTCTATCCCCTCTAAGCCTCCCATTACCTTAACTCCAATGTTTTGTCCAAAACATTGGCGTCATAAGCTCCTCTTATTCTTAGAGCCAGACCTTTCTTTGAAACTGACCATTCTCTACTATAATACTTTATTAATTAAATGGAATTAAAACAGTATGGTTTAATAGATGTATGTTAAATTATCTTGAAACATGAAATCATTAATTTCCTAATTAATTAATTACAAATATAAAAGACGCATTTATTTAGTTCCTGTTCCCTGGAGTAGTGAAACATTCCCAGATAAACCAATTAAATTAAATTTGATATGGTTAAATAATTTCTCGTTAGAAAATAAAATTATTTAATGGGATAGGTTTAGCCTGGCGTTCTTTTTTTTTTATTTTATTTTCCAATAACATTTTTGAATTAAATAACTTTTTTTTCTGTAACGTCCCATCTCGATTTTTTTCTTTCCAAGTGAGCACACAAACAATCCTTTTAATGAGACCCAGATGTTTACATGTCAAAGGATTGGTATCTTAACAAACCTAATACGAGAAATATTTCTAAAGATAATTTAATAATAAAAGAAGATATTTTATTTATTATAATGAAAATGGATTGGATATCCATTTACTTATAAACAGGGAATTTTTTTTCTTTAATATGTTGCACTTTGAATTATTAAAACGAAAACGGAAATAAACAGAAATAATTAGAATAGAATTTAAATGCTATTTGTATTCAAATTGTACAGATTTTAATTTATAATATGCCATAAAGTAGTAGTAAAGTAATTCCTTATTCATGACATGAATGGAGTGGTTAAGAAATTTTAAAGGGAGATGCAAATTACAAATGAGTCCTGAACCCGCCCGCTGCTCAAATAGCGCGTGACCT
>JAAAKE020147680.1:0-31722 GCA_010014785.2 Anisolabis maritima | reverse complement strand
AAAAATATTTTTCCAATCATACAATGTATTAAAAGTTTATATAAAATATGTTTATTCTAAAAATTATTTGAAAAAATCAAATTTTTCTAAGTGTTCCACTTTTTTTGCACCTCAGTGTATATATATATATTCTATATTAATATTTAATATATTATATTAAAATTTTTCTTAATAATTAAACATCAAAAACTATTATATTTATTTATTCTAAAGTTTATTTTTAATTTTCAGGTTATCTTTGTCAGTGCAAGAGTTCATCCAGGAGAAACTCCTTCGAGTTTTGTGTTAAATGGCCTTATTAAATTTTTATTATCTTCTAAAGATTCTTTGGCAAAAATATTAAGAAAATTATATGTCTTTAAATTTATTCCAATGTTGAATCCAGATGGTGTAGCCAGAGGACATTATCGGACAGATACGCGAGGAGTTAATTTAAACCGAGTTTATTCTCATCCAAATTTCAAATTACATCCTTCAATATATGGAGCTAAAGCTCTCATTCTTTATCATCATGATGGAAAAGAAGATTTTGAAGATGAAATATGTGATATATGTGATACACAAATTTCGCAAACAAATTGCTTTTCAAAGTTAAATAATAAGAAATCCCCAATTAAAGTGGAAATTTCTAATGAAATCATTAATCATACTTCCAACAGAAAGAATCTATCCAAATTTCATATTATGAAAGGAAGAAAACAGGAAAATGATAAAAATGAAGATCTTAAACCTTTCTTTAATAATAAAATGTCAGCGAGCATTTCATCTGCATTTGAACAAGAATTATGGAAAAAGTTTGATAAAGATTACATATCTTTTACTCAAATACATCAAGATTTAACAAATTCAGATAGAATAACATTATATAAAACAAATCAAGATCTTGAAAGAGAGAAAACTATTTCATCTAATTTAGATAAACCTTCAACAAGTTTTGAATCAATGAAAAAAACAATTTCCAAAAGTAAAGAAAGGAGGTTAAATGTTAAATCAAAAGTCTTTTCAGATAATGATTCAAGAATCTTTTTATATGTTGATCTTCATGGTCATGCATCCAAAAAAGGTAAATTATAAATTTATATAACAATAAAATGGACACTTGGACCCTTATTCTCAATTAAAGATTAGAAGGTTGACCGCCTAGAAAATTATATCATTTGAATTTATTTTAATTAATATTAAGTCATTCTGTCTGCTGTATATTTTTTTTATATAATTTCTTTATTTTTCTTCAGAGCCTTCAGCTTTGATTTTATTTCAAAATATTTTCACTTTTACATTTTTTCTAAGGAAAATTAAACTGAAAGTTCTAAAAATCTAATGGTCCTCTTTCTTTGAGGGATCAAGTGTATGCCATAAATCCATCTCTTTTAAACATTAGAAAGTTTAAACAAAGGTCTCTTGCAATGACTTGGACCAATAATTATATGCATTATATTTATGACATAGATTTTTTATTATTATTTTTTTTAATTATCAGCCATTACAATTTCTAAGTGTTGCGAACCCTTTTCAACCATATGACCCGTGTGACCTTGGGTGGCCAAGAAATTTGCAAGGTAAAAAGGCCATACACCAGCTTTGAAATTTGGGGCAATTTCAAATGGCGCGATTTAGAATTATTTTAATCTGCTTCTATTTAATTTATTTAATTTAGATTTGTGTAACTCATTAATGGAGGAAGAGTATCTGGATCTATGACTGGTGGGTGGAGGACGCTTTGACAAAAGGATTGATGATTAGGGAACAAAAGCTCCTACCTTTTTGTTTGTTTGAAGTGCAACCGCATGCTAAAAAGTTAGCAGTCTCCCTCAATTAATGAGTTACGCAAATCTAAATTAATTCAATAAATTAAATAAGTAGAAGCAGATTAAAATAATTCTAAATCGCCCCAAATTTCAAAGCTGGTGTGTGGCCTTTTTACCCCGTGACCGACCAAATTTCATTGGCCACCCAAGGTCACACGGGTCATATGGTAGAAAAGGGTTCGCAACACTTAGTAATTGTAATGGCTGATAATTAAAAAAAAATAATAATAAAAAATCTATGTCATAAATATAATGCATATAATTATTGGTCCAAGTCATTGCAAGAGACCTTTATTTAAACTTTCTAATGTTTAAAAGAGATGGATTTATGGCATACACTTGATCCCTCAAAGAAAGAAGGCCATTAGATTTTTAGAAGTTTCAGTTTAATTTTCCTTAGAAAAAATTTAAAAGTGAAAATATTTCGAAATAAAATCAAAGCTGAAGGCTCTGAAGAAAAATAAAGAAATTATAAAAAAAAAATATACAGCAAGATAATGACTTAATATTAATTAAAATAAATTCAAATGATATAATTTTCTAGGCGGCCAAACTAGGCTTATTTAATATGTCTGAAAATTGAGTTCTATCAAAGTAATGGAAGTGTTTATATTTAAATGAGTACTCATCACTTTGGGGAAAGGAGAGTTGTCGGGAAGATTTTTGCTGGTTCGACAAATTCTTCTCGGCAATACGTCTTGGCATGGATCTCGGTTGAGCAAGAGAATGAGAGGGTGCGTTCTCACTCTGGTAGAATTGTCGCCGTCAATCAGAGAAAATCCACCGCGGGGCACATTGTGATGATCACGATGTGGTACTTCTTCTCTTAACACGAAGGGGCAGAGATAATTGCTACTCCACTACCCCGCTTGTGTCCGTGTGTTTCGTAGTCTCTGTCCAAAGTATCTGTTACTGTGTATTCAATGTCAGTTTCTCGGTGTCTTCTTTGTTACTCTGTTTGTGTTACCATTTCCTTCGAATAATAATCATCCAATAATAATAATAGTTACTGTTCTAATACTAATCTAACAATCTCCCGTGCCAGCCAAGGGTGGAGTCTATATATCAAAACTTCAGGCTTCTAGAATTCTCCTTGGTGGGTGGTTTCACAGTGGAGGGGAAAGTCTGTACAATTTTTCTTCTCGACTTCGCTCTCTCCTCAAGTCCTTGGAAAATTCCTTTTGGTTTTTTTGGGGACTTTAATGCACAAGGACGCCTCAATCCGTTTTGCTCTTAATAAAAAGAGTCCATTATATCAAAAAAATCTCCGCACAAAAGGAAAATAATAAAATAAATTATTAAAAAAAAATGTTTGCCATATGGGAAACAAGGATCAAAATAAGTTTCACAAAAAAATTATAATTATTGGATTGTTCGGAAAGTAATTTCGTTTTTTTTTTATGAAAATGAAAGACGATTTTCTTATAGTGAATAAATATTTTATTGAATTATATATTGTCCATTCTGGTCCAATACCTTTTGCCATCTTTCTGGCAGTAGCATGATTCCACGCTCATAAAATTTTTGTTCTTTGCTGCCAAAAAACTGATCCATGTGATTTTTGACCTCCTCATTTGAAGTAAAGGTTTTCCGTCTAAAAAATTTTGTAGAGACCGGAACATATAATAATCAGAAGGTGCCAGATCTGGAGAATATGGTGGGTGTGACAGTATATCCCATCCAAGCTGTAAAAGCTTTTGGCGAGTTAACAAACTTGTATGAGATCTCGCATTATCTTGGTGGAACACTACACCTTTTCTATTGATCAATTCTGGCCTTTTCTGTTTAAGTGAATCATTCAATTTGTTCAACTGATTGACAGAATTGATTGTTGTGTTGTCCGGTAGAAAAAAAAACGATTCCTTTGAAATCCCACCAAACAGATAGAATCACCTTTTTTTGACGAATATCGGCTTTCCAAGTGCTTTGAACCGGTTCATCTTTTTTACTCTATGATCTCTTGCGTTTAACATTGTTGTAGACAACCCATTTCTCCTCCCCAGTGATGATGCGCTTCCAAAATGGATCATTTTCTTGACGTTTGAGCAGCAAATCACAGACGTCAATGCGACGGCACAAATTTCTTTTCGTAAGAACATGAGGAAGCCATATGTCGAGCTTTGAGATTAAACCTAGGCGTTTCAAATGATCATGAATGGTCGAATTGGATAAATTTAATCTCTCAGCGATCTCACTAGTCGATATTCGCCGGTTTGCATCAATTAATGCCCTTATTGTGTCTTCATCAGCTTCAACTGGCCTTCCAGAACATGGTGTATCTTCAACATCAAAATTTTGCAAACCAATTTTGGCACTGGCGTTCTGTCAATACATCTTCTCCATACACACCGGATAATTTTTTTCTTGCCTCAACAGCATTTTTACCTTTTCGATAGTAAAAAAGTAAAATATGCCGAAAATGCTGCTTTTCACTTTCCATATTTGAAAGGGTACCAACCAAAAACTATTGCGTAGAATCAATCGAACTTTTTCACAAGCAAGCCTTGCTATATCAGCTGTCAAAATATATGATTATGCGGCTTAAAGTGTGAAGTTGGCTATGAAAAAATACAATTAAGTCCTCTGTTGGGAAAAAAAGAAATTACTTTCCGAACAACCCAATATAATTCTAAACAAGTAAATTTATTGTTTATTAAATATAAACCAATTTATCTAGAAGGAATTAATCAATTATTATTGATTTTTTACCAATCCCTTCACAGTGTAAATAAACGATAACTTTTGATTGTGATTTGATTTGGTTCTTTCTTGAAAAAATTTGAAATCTAGATAACTGTTTTCCAACCCACGCGAAAGTACCACGCGGAAATATCAAATCTCTCTTGCTAAAATCTCATTCAAGAATATTACCCATATTTTCCATTAAAACAATTTATTTAGCTCTTTTTCTCTTTTAAATAATTTATAATATTTTAATGTAATATTAAGTTTTAAATTGAAGCTTTCTCAGTTGTTATCATTAATAAATAAAGTATATTTTCCGTTTAACTGAGAGTTTTATGTATTATTAAAATTTAACAAGGTTAATAAAATATAGTTTATTGATTAAGTATTAGGTCTATTCTTTTGTAATAAATAAAAACAGATAGAATGTTTTATATTCACTAAATTAAATAATAGGCAACGAATATGCAACACTTTCCCACTTTTTTTTAGCCATCTCTAATCATATTCTCTGGGAATATAAGATGATCGCTCTGCAACTCTATCGAATATGCAAGTCATGTCAAGTCGATTTTATTATTTTTAATTTATGTTGTTTGTATAAATAAATATCTTCACGATGATATAAATAAAAAAAGATAAATAAATAACTTTTCATTGATTGAATTTAAAATATATTATTAATAGAAATAAATAAGTTCGTAGTCTAAATGACCTCAGAATACGTAAAAGGTTAAAAAAAATTATTTTGAAAAAAAAAGAAAAAAGTCAAAGTGACTAAATAAAATTCCAAAGATGTATGTTTATTATCTTATACCCAATTTTTTTTCTTTTTTTTTTTAAATATGATCCCACACAACATATTGTTATGAAAATTGGTTCAGAGCTGAAAACAAACATCTTAATTATTATCAACGTGTTTCCAAAGATTTGGCACAGCGGATTCTCTGAAAATCGTGATGCACGATAAATTTTGGGTTACCTTCAAGAGCGATACATTTATTCTAACGGTCCTCTAACTTTTGGATTCCTTTCATAAAGTACGATTTGTCAAGGGCTCCCAAATATCCATTGGTTTCACTTTTGACATCCTCATTTGACTCCTCTTGGACACAGGTGTAGTGATGGTGCCATGTTTCATCTATTGTTACGAATCGGCGCAAAAACTCATTTGGATTACTCTGAAACAGCGGGATTACTCTCAAACCGCCCTCTGAATCATTGAATCGTTGCCTTTTTTGGCCGATTGTTAGGAAACGCGGCACCCAAGTAAAAGTAGCGTCACTTACACAACCTCTACGCATAGTTATATGGCCGAAATATCATGAAAATTTGATAGAATTCTTTTGAAGGTTTGTACTTTCTAAAAATCATATGAGTATTTGGTTGGTGATGCTATCTAGTGGCGAGTCCCGGAACTTGTCACTCCATATTATACAGTTCTTAGGCACTCCTAGGGCTATAAGCTATTTAAGTTTCATCCTTTTCCGATGAGTGGTTCCAAAGATATAAGCCAAAATAAAAGCTTTACATATACGCACATTAAGATTTTTTTGTCCACTCAAAAGTTCCTTCCTCTTGCATTCAATGGCCATTTTGAATAGGGGAGACATTTCCCTTACTCTGGTACGATATCTTTTAATATCTAGCAGACATTTGGCCTTAAAAAGGTTAAAAGGTATCCCATAATCCTTCAAAAAATTTTAACTGTCGTCTTGAATCAAAAAGACTTTAATATCAAAAAGTTTATGAAGTTCTTCATAATTAATATATTTTCTAGTGTGGCCAGTTTGCTTCCAGAAAATAAATCTCAGCCACCTCTTTTGAACCATCTCAATCTTCTTTCTCTCTCTGATTTGCACATATAGAATCATATAGGATATAAAAAAATAATTTTTTATCAAATTTCTTAAAAAATATAAACTTGAGCCAAATAGTTTATATAAACAAATTAGTTTCTATTATCATTTTGAACATCTTTTATTTGTAACATTTTTTTAACCCCCTGACCATCTTCGGGTATATGATTGTAGGAGAGATTTAGGGTACTTGATCAAAATTCCTCTTTACAGAGGTTCTTCATATCAAACTTCGATTGATATTTTAAAGAAATTGTGATGGGAATGAACCCGAGAACTGGTTTATAATTTAGTTAAAGATTATTCCTATATCCAAATAAAAGAAACAAGTCAAATAGAAATTTTTGACCAAAAATTCAGGAGATTCTAGGAGCGAAGGCAGAATACGAACCTTGTTCAAAATAAAAGTATATTAAAACTTCAATATCCAAAATGTTTTTCTTTTGTTTTTAGGTATATTTATGTACGGCAATTATTTTGAGAACATTGAAAAAAGTGTGGAGTGTATGTTATTTCCAAAAATAATGTCGCTTAATTCAAAAAATTTTCATTTTTCTTCATGTAATTTTACAAAAAAAAATATGTACACCAGGTAAATCTAGTTAGATGTTAACAGAATATTATATTTCTTTTTTTTTTATTTAATTTTTTTCATTTTACAGAGATCGAAGGGAAGGTTTAAGTAGAGAAGGATCAGGAAGAGTATCAACTTTAAAATCTACAGGTATTATCCGAAGTTATACACTAGAATGTAATTATAACACAGGAAGATTTGTAAATTTTCTTCCACCATATCCTAATGAAATAATAAAACATAATAAACTTATACCTCCTAAATATGGACCAAAAATATTTGAAGAGGTATATTATTATTATATATTATTATTATATTTATTTTTATTATTTGTTAAACATATTATTGAAAGTTTATTATGGAAACTCTTTTCAGACGGGAAAAGCATTAGGAATAACAGTTTTAGATATCACCAATTCTAATCCTCACAGCCGTTTACCCAATTCAGAATATCGTACAATTAATGGTATTAGATTATGGTTAAGAAATTATTGCGTTCCAGAGATAGTAGCAAAATCAAAAATAATTCAAGATACGGATAATCAAGTATGTATATTTTTTTGAAAATAAAAATATTTATATATTATCTTTTAATCTGTGAAATAAAAAAGATTCGTTCTGTGAAAGGAGTCGCTCACGAGTTATTTTAAGAGTTTTTAACTTTTATATTGGTAACGGTTAGTCACATCCATATTAAGCATTGTCTTTGTGAGCTATTGATTAGAACTTAGAAAAGGTCTATTGTTCGAATTTTATGAAGTCTCTTTAAGGATAACAGCAAACAAAAGATTTTAATTCATTTGATATAAAATATACTTCATTAAGAATTACAAGTTTTTGATCATTTTAAATATTTTAATCTTCTAAACAAATAATCCAATTTTAAAATTTGAACGAGATCTCTAGTCATATTTTTATTCAAAAATGATTAGTCTCTTAAAAAGGAAACAGCGTGGGTAAATGGAATTTTTAGTTTAGCGAATTCTACGCCCAATTCTTTATCTACCATATCTTTTTACGATCTTACGATCGGTTTGCGAATATAAAATTTACCTAATTGTTTAAAAAGACACTTCATTTCTGTACTATTCAACAGATGTCTAAATAAAAAAAAAAAATAGCATCTTAATTTTCTTTCTCACTTGGGCTGTCGGCTGTGCGATAAAAATTTATTATATAATAGAATATTTCATAATTCCTGAAAACATATGCTATGGATGATAGCACCTGATATTTATTTTAAATAAAGAATCTTAAGAAAAAAGGTTTTATATACACTAAGAACAATTTTCCCTAAATTATAAAAAATATCAATTTTGCGATCTTACGTATTTTACCTTAAAAAAATAGCGCGTTAACTTAACCTCGTAAATTGAAAAAATAAGGTAGTTGAACCCACTTTCTCCTATGGTTTTCCGTAGGTACTTTAACCTATAAACTAAGCATCTCTTTTTTTTAGTTGACTATATATTGCTGATAACTCATAAGAGGTGCTTATCATTGAACGAGTCTTGCTTATTTCACGAGTTAACAGTTAATAAATATAGCCTTTAATATAGACCATTATTGTTGTCATAATAAAATGTCTCACCCAAATTTTTAATTTTTTACATTTATATTTACAAATTTTCCCTTGCATCATCGCAAGGGCCTCACATATACATAACCAACTTTATACTATTTATCTCCATTTTTTTCAAATTCTTTTTTCTTTATGTGCATATTTTATCTTAAATATGATGGTCTATATGACTTGCACTGATTTGCCTTTTTCGTGTTAGAATAGTGTGTCAGGAACTTATTCACCGGGTCTTAACATCTGCCTCGATAAGGCTCATTCTCTTATAATTACGAGTGATTTTAATGTGAATTTCAATGCGAATTCTGCAGATAGGCAGTACTTGGAGTTTCTTTTCGCATCATTCAATTCGAGTAACGTTCCTTTTGGGTCTACTTATCACGCTCTGTTCTCCCATTCATGAATTGATCTAATTATTGTTAACATTATTAACGTAGCTAAAGTTAAATTTACGACTCAACGGCTTGTGCCCCTCCTTTCAGTTCATGATGATTGATATGATCTGCATGTACAATTTTTCAGTCATTAAGAATCCTACTAGAATGTTTAGTTCCTGGGATTACATATCCTTAAATAAAGATCTCCTTTCTAAGTATCTCGGTGTTATTGATTGATTTAGGGTTTATATGTCAGACAATATCTATACCAAAGTCGAACATTTTACCACAGCATTATCTGATCTCTTTGACAGGCATGTTCTCCTCAGGACTGTTCACTTTAGGCTTCACGGTATTCTGTGGATTACTCCTAAAATTAACTCTTATTCGAGAGAGAGATAAATTAAGGGTTTGGGCCAAAAAACGAGGGAATTCATTAACGATTTAAGATTGTTCGGAATAGAATAACAGACATGATAAAAAAGGAGAAAAAGAACTATTTTTATAAAGCCTTCGTTACTAATAGACTATAGATAGAGAGCATTAAATTAAAATTTTTCGAGAAATGATTTGAAATTTACTCAAACACTTAATTTTGAGCGATATCATTTTACTGGCATTATTTATATAGATTTATATTGATTCTGTCCAAACAGGTTAGGTATAGATCAAATACCCATATATTTCATCAAATTAACTCGGCTTCTCATAACTCCCTATACAACCCTATTTAATGCCTCTCTATTACAAATACAATGCCCATTTTTATCGAAAAAAATATTAATTTATCACATACCCAAAACATTCATCCATCGTTTCCTAATGATTACCTTCCATTTGCATTTCTTTGCTCGCTTTCAGAAGAAGAAGAAATCATTCATCAGGTAAATAAATTTCTCGAAAAAAAAACAATTACATAATACTTTTCATCTAGTTTCATGAAAGATCATAGTTCCCAAACAGCACTGGTAAGAATCACTCATGATCTAGCTAAAGCATATGATGAGCAGAAATTAATTAACACCACTCATTGTTGCACTCTAGCAAGGCGTTTGATACTATCAATTTTTGGCATGTTCTGCTTATTCTCTCAATTGCTCCCTCATTCGATCAGTTGGTTTGCCTCATATTTAACAGAAGGCGAGCAGTCCGTGCTTGACCAGGATGGTATGGGTTCACTTTCTTGCGACTTGAGACTGGTGTCATTAGGGTTCGGTTTTGGGTTTCTTGCTTTTTTTTCAATTATCATTAATGATATTTCCAATTCTACCTATTAATATATATATATATATATCTACCTAAGTCGATGACCTGCAAATTTACATCACGTTCACTCATCATCAGATGGTAGCACCGAGATCTAAAAAAAATTAATTCTCCAGCTAATAACATTTCCTTGTGGACCAAGGAGAACTGGATGTCTATTAATACCTCTCAAACAAAGATGGTCCTATTTGGCAATAGTATTATGGTGACCAAAGCGCTTCCGAGGCTCACTAGGGTCAGAATTGAAGGTGTCGCTCTAAATTTTGATCTGCAGGTAAGGGACTTGGGACTTGGGGATGTTTTCGACTTGGGTCTGACATGGCTTGGGCAGCTCAATCATATCCTCAGCAAAATATTCGCCGTTTTACACCAGATTGGGCGCGCTCAATCTTTTTTGCCCGTACTTGTTTGGGTCCATCCCATTCGGTCGTTGGTCTTGCGGCAAGACTCTTGCCTAGGGTTGCCACCTCAGGTATAGGTCTCACCCGGAGACGATGACAAAAAAACACACACACATATCTATGTTTAATTTTTTTATTTATATAAATTATTATTCTTAAAAAATTCTACAAATTAAATACAATTCTAAATATCACAGAGACGTTACATACTATGCACATTACATAAATATTAATAAAAATAATTCATAAAAATAACTTAACATTTTATGTATTTTTATGTAGAAAGTAATAACACAAACAAGAAGAAAAATATGATATCTATATCAATTAACATATAATAAATAATTTATTTATGTAGACTTTTATAGCTGACACCGCAGTCTTTATAAAATCGGCATTTTTCTGGTTTTTTATGAATTTATAAAATTCTCGTCAGCTATTCCGTATACAAGAAACGCGCCATAGACCTCTTCAGTCTTTTACAAGCTTTGCCTACAAGTTCTGAGTTTCTAATATACATTATTTATATTTATAATTACGTGGAGGATTTACTACAAAACCTGGAGAAATAATACTTAAAACCGGTGCCTGGATACAATCCACTGAAACCCGGAGAGATGGCAATCCCAATCTTGCATCATCAGGACTAGTTAGCATGAGATTTCGGGATCTCTGTGGTTTGAACCTCGATTTGGACAGGGCTTTAAATACCGATTTATATGTCAAAATTAGGAGCGGTTCAGTATTTGAAGTTTAAAATTCCACCGCTATTGGCAAAGATGTTAGTTTATATCTAAATATTTTTTCACAAAGAGCTTATTAGTAAAATCAGTATAAAAGGAATAATTTTTTTAGATTTAATATATTCATTTTATCTCCATTCACTTTTTCCTTTCTTAATCTTTCCCTGTAAATAAATTCATTGAAAAAATTTTTTTATTTTTTTTTCAGACTTTATAAAAGAAAAAATAAATCACATTTAAAAATGGGGGAAAATTTTATTATGACAAACAGAAAACAATTTTTATTTTAAATTAGGAACTTGATCTCTATTTCCTATAACTTAATAATTGCAACGTTTTTTATACACAAAAACTAAATAAACACATGAAATTTTTTAGGTTATTATTATATTGATGTCAAAATAATAGCTTATTTTGAAATATTGATAGAGCTTTGAGCTGGTCAACTTCGATTAACGCGTTTAATCCGTTGTTATCATTTGGAGACACACACTCTCGGTCTTTTCAATTCCAACCTTCATATCACCGTTACGGGATTTTTCGATTGACTCGCGTATTGTATATTAAAAAAAAAAACGTTTTCTTTGCTCTATTTTCATATGACACTTCTAATTGTTTCTTTATCACATAGACCAAGCTTGAAATCATAAAGCAAAGTGTGAAGAATCAAAATAAATCTAGCGTTTGAAAAATTATTTTTTATTAAATAGGCTATATTAAGCAATAAACAATCTTTACAATGATTTATAACAAGCATGATTTATAAGAAGGCCCCTGGCAATGAAAATTTCTAGACTTAGAACCAAGCCCCAAAACAAAAAACTTGATCTCTATTCTTGATCTCTATTTCCTATAACTTAATAATTGCAACATTTTTTATACACAAAATTTAATGTATGGAAGTGATGACTTTTTCGGAAAGATTTCATTATTATGAGTTGTTTAAACCAACAATATATAGCTAATAATAAAACTCGATGTTTAAAAAAAAAATCAGAAATTTATTCAAACTAGTCAATCGGACAGAAGAGGAATACATCCTGCTATAGAAAATTGTAAAAATCCATCACTTCATATTACTCTTCTGTATATTTGACATTACTCTTAATACAAATAATAAATTAACACTTGAATAATATTCCGCTTTTCTGTTGTGGCAGTTTAATATTAAGAATCTATCGAGCTCGGGGCTCTGGCCCTAGATTGGCCAGCCGATATCTGTTACTGTTAACAATGATATTTTATAGAAAAATTATAAATCAAAAAGAAATAATTCTTAAATTATTTTTGCATCACACCCTCAATTAGAACATTACGCAAAGGTTGCTGCCTCTTCTTTTAAAGACTATTTTTTATTATTCATATTCCTAAAAATATATCCATCTGAGTATCTCAGAAAGAATCTAAATATAAATATGTCGTATTAAAAGAAAGCCTAGAGGAAGTTTATACATGAAAAATAATCATCATTAATAGGAAAATTAATTTTCATTATATTAAATTTAATCTAAAATTTTTCAGAATAATCCTAGTGAATTAATTCCACTATCAAAGACAAAAAGTATTACTGCAAAGAGTCGTCAACTAAAACAAAGACTAGTCACTGCAAAATCAACAACGAAAAACGATTTTAAACATTCTAAGAAATGTCTTTTTAGTTCTGATACTAAACTCCATTTTAAGGAGAAAAAATATTTTGAGAAAAAAGAAAATATTTCAACTTATCGAGGTTATTATATGTTATATAAAAAATAATTCAAATCCCAATAAAATAATTGCAAGGATGATAATAAATAATTCGGCTTGATTAAATTATAATTTTCTAATTAGTTAAAAAATTTATAAAATAGCCTTTTAATGATCAATTAGTTATTAGAAGTAAAATTGTCCTCAAATAATATTTTATTACTTACATTTAAATGTTCAATAAATTAGGAAAATTATTAAAATTTTATAATTATAAAAGGAAATTTTATTTTTTGAAATTTTATTAAAATGCACTTAGAATTTCTTGAAAGAAGAACGTAATTAATATGTTTCCTCTTTGTTGTTATTCCTTTCTATAAATATTAATTTTTATTTGAAACTCGCTTTTCTAATAAATGGTGATTTCTTGAATATGCTATATATATATATGAATCAATCATGTTCTTTGTTATGTAAACATTTTTATTTATTCCATTGTTGAAATCTATATTAAAATTAGTTTCTTGATCTCTATAATTCATATAATTAATAATATTTTATATTTATTATTAATATATACAATTGCTTTTATTTTATTTTAATTGTAAATTCAAAATGAGAGAGTATTTTGAAATAAAACAATGAAATGTTAATTTTTGGCAATAAATATTTATTCATGCGCTTCCCTTATTCAGCGGAAAACTAGAATATAATTTGAGATTGATTAACAGGGTGAAATAAATATATTTACAAAAGATTAAAAATACACATAACTCACTTCACCCTATTACCATTTTGTAAAGTGAAGGCAGAGGGAGAATACCTTAACATAACATGTCAAAAGAGTGAAGAAATAACCTGGATTATTTGCTATCAAATGAAATATTTTTTTATTTATCCCAGATTGATACACTTATTAAAATAAATATATCTAAATTAGGATCTTTTTTTTATTTTTAATAATATTTAAAAAAAAAATAATCAATTAAGAAATTTATTTTCCGAAGAAAGTAAGGACCATTTAGATAAGTATTTTCTGTTGTCACTAAGAATTGAGTAGTGTCTTTAAATCGTTGGAAAGGCCTTCCGATCGACTTTAAAATTGACAGCTATTTAGTCCCTTTGAATGTAGCAAGCCTCCTTGAAAAATCTCTTAAATTTATTGGTCTATGTCCAAAAATTGAAAAATTGTCATCGTCAAATTGATGCCCAAGTGTCTGGTTATCTTGGGCTAAACTTCTTTTGCCAACTCTTTTTTTAGCCTCGTTAGAGTATAAGTGTAGAAGTGCAGAAGAGAGAGTAAGTACATTAATACCCATAAATCTAACATGAAGTTGAAACCAGATAATTTTTAAATGACTTAGGAAATATTAAAATATGTATTTAGGTGAGGTAGATAGTTGAAGATTTATATGTAGTAGAGGTAATTATGAAAGAGCGTGGCAACTAGATTTATTTCTTTTATTTAAAAAATCTAGAGCGACGTTTCGTTCAGCTATGCGATCATCTTCAAGGCTAGGGATTTTTTTGCTATTAATAGGCATTTCCAGTCTTATTTTATTTGCCTATTATAATATGTGTGAACCAGTCCAAGTCATTCTAAAGTGAATGACTTGAACTAGGCTTAAAAGGACCAAAGTTGGTCCGCTATTTCAAATGCAAGCGGATCAACTTAGGGTATAAATACAATGATCAAATTGGACTGATGACGAACCAGTATATCTAGTTGGAAACGTCTCAAATTTGAGTTTTTATTAAGCATCCAAAGGCTGAATTATTGTTGAACCTGCCTTCTCATCCATTAAAATTACAATAGAGCAACAATCTCCTTTCAAATTTTATTATATAGCTATATATACCGGTATATATTAGTTTTTAATATAATGAATTTTATAAAATAATCTTCTCTAAGCTAAATGAAGACACAGAAGAAATTCCAGTCTTAGTTCCAATAATTCATGGTTGCCATTCACTTATT
This sequence comes from Anisolabis maritima, assembly GCA_010014785.2. Classification (NCBI taxonomy): domain Eukaryota; kingdom Metazoa; phylum Arthropoda; class Insecta; order Dermaptera; family Anisolabididae; genus Anisolabis; species Anisolabis maritima. The sequence continues at coordinate 16,766 of JAAAKE020147680.1, read as the reverse complement.
TTCTCAAAGATGTTAAATTATGGTATTTTTTTATTAAATAGGAAAGAAATGGTTGAAAATTTAATCGTAAATGTGAAAAAATAGCATAAAAGTGATAAAGTGATATTAATAAACTACTAGTGCTTCTGAACGGATCTCTATCAAAAGTTACTAAACTTTAAATATTCAATTCATATATCAAACCTAAATATGAATTTTCATAAAATTCCGTTCACTAGATCTTATAGTTTATTGATGTCACTTAATCACTTTTATGCTATGTCTGGATAATAAACTCATCGACCATCTATCTGTACATCCGATTGCAACAACCTAAGAGCTTCATGGATGATAGAGATTCTTCACTAGATCAACTTTAAATAAATCACACTTTAGCGTTAGCAATCAAGTAACTTATCATGATATGCTGGATATTTGCTGCTTTTCTTTTTTTGTTTCTTCAGAATCCTGAAGATGGGTTATACCCACGAAACGTTGAAAGAGGCAAATAAAATATACTCGGCCGAAATCAGTCTTTTATTTGGATTCCTTTATTCACTTAACATTTTTTTTACTCCTAAACCATTCAAGTCTACATTGTAATATTTTTTAGAAAATACTTTATAATATGCTCCTTAACATATATTTTTTTCGATTGAAATTTTAATTTGCTTTTGTTCTATTTCTAATTTTAACATGATTTGTTTTCTATATGACTTTAAAAGAGAATTTTATTATCTGAGCTCAAAAGTTTGAAAATTCAATTTGTATAACCGAGGAATTTAAATTTCCAAATTCGGAGATGTCAATTTCAAAAAGCGAATAAGGGAAAGAAAAAAATCTATCGGAATTAATATTCGTTATTTTTAAAAGGATCAATAAGAATACGTTTAAATTTGGTTCAAAATTGGTTTTGACAGGCTTTTTGGTAAAATACCCTTTTAAAAAAATATTTTTTATAAATAATTTTAGAATAAAATTTTTAAAATAATAAATCTCCAATTTATAAAAAGAATTTATTATTTCTTATTCATAATTTTAAGCCTAATTTCCAAAAATCCTTAAATAGAAAAACAATTTCATTTTGCAGAAAAAAGTATTATTAAATCGGACAAATGAGAATAATAAGGTAATGAAAAAATTTTCTAATAATACCAATCCATTTGTATGACAATATATGTCTCTAATTATAGGAGGACGATGGCGGCTTGGCTTAGAAATAGTTTGAGGGGGAGGTGGCCCATGTTGCCGAAGTGGAGCCACAAGAGGTACGGGGCCCTCGTGATGGGTGAGTCAGGGTTTCCACAGGTCAATTCTTGAGTCTGGGCCCCCGCATTTAAAACTGGGCCGAGAACAGCCGGACATAAATAGAATACTAATTCGGGAGAACTTTTCTAATCGAAAATAAACTGGTTAAAATATATTTTTGGAATGCATTGAGTCTCTATTTCTTTCTCTCTCCCTCCCCTATTTCCCCCATATATTATAATACACAAGTTAAACAAAAAAGTCAAAGTTACTTATCATTCTTAGCATTTTCTGTGTTATTTTGTATTTTATTATTTGATGTAAATACTAAATTTTTTAACTGTCAAAAAATATATGGGAATATTTAAAAATTCCGTCTCTTCCCAAATAAATAAGTACATATATCTATATTTTCTTTTCCCTTGATTATATTGATTAGAGAAGTGGGGACAAGCCGGCTCAACGTACCGCCTGATGCTTAATGAACGCGGGAAAGGGAAAAGACTAGCATAGAGTAGAATTGTCAACCTCAGCTCGGGTCATGGTCTCCATCCATGTCCTAACAGGACGTGAGTCCCTGAGTGGAAACAACTAATATTTCTTATTTAATTGTTGCCAACGAAAAGTGAATAGCAGCCTATTATTTTTGAAAAGTTTATGAATTTTAAAAGATTTTCTAAAAAGGTCTAATAATTGTTAAAGATTAAATTAATTAAATGTTTTTATAAAATAAGCACTAAGTTACCAGTTTCCGGTCCGGTTCTTTTCTCGATAAATATAGGACTTGTTCTCCATTACTTTAATGTAAACCATCCTATTAATAAATGCACCATTTGGTTTAAAAATTGAATAAGTTGAAATTTTTTTTATAAAGTTATGATTATTATTTCTATTTAAAAATACTTTTAAGAAAATCATATTAAAAAAAATATTTTTTACTGATAATAAGAGGTAAAACTTAATTTGTAATAAAATTTACAAATTTGAGTTGTCACCATTAATAACATGATTTCAAATTTTTCTCTCTGGAAAATTGTTTTTAAAAATTGGTTTATATACAGCCGTGTTATTCTTGGAACGGACGAGAAACGAAGTGCGGTTAGGAAATGGCGATAGACGGAGCCAGCACCCTTCTCTAGGGTATGTATAACGGGGAAGTAACTAACATGGAATAATATCTGCTTGTGATTGGGTGAGTTTATTGGAAGGGGAAACTTTGTGTTGACAGTGTTTAAGAATTTTCTAATAATTCTGAGATGCTTCGACTCTAGATGAATCTGTGATACTTTGGAAATAATAACTCAAAATGATGCAATAATTCAAATTTTGTATTAAAATTAGATAAAACCAAAAATTTGTTTAAAGTCAGTTAACCGAAGCAGGAGCGTTATTTTCATTTATTAACCAAATAACATATCTTTAATTTTTATCTTAAAAAAAAAAAAAAAAAAAAAACTATTTAGAGATTGATTGTTATTAAGATAAATAAATAATAAATAAATAACTTAAATAAATACTCGCTTTCCCAGCACCAGTATTAGTCCAGATGGAAATTTATTATTATTCTTTTATTGCTTTGTTGTTTGTTTGTGAAACGACTGTTCAAATACAATAATACATTGAACAAACAAAATTATTTTATTTAACATTTTGTATATTTTTGCTACAGGATTAAGTGACCATATAGCCTCCTGGAGTCAAGCCTGGGATCTCCAAACTATCCGGGGTATTGGTGTGCATCCTTTGCTCCAAACCAGACACTCGACCACACCAGAAAAACTCACTTCCCCAGTATTTATCAGATCTCATGATAAAGTTATTGTTATGTATTAAAATTATTTTCGGGAATCGTTGGTGGTAAGGCTTTCTTAATTTGAGTAGCTCATAGCTGGTCTATGTCTTTTCAGGGTGTACCCTTCATCTAATTCAAAGAGATAGTGTAATTTTCCTAGTCTTTAGGTTCCAAATTTCCATTTTGTTGAGTGAGTATAGTTCCATGATTGACCTTGATCACCAGGACGAAAAAAACTTTATCCTCTTTGATTAGAGGCTTACTTTGGTCGAGGCGGGAACGTAATTTTTTTCTTTTAATATATGTATTTCAGCAGGTGTTTGCCCATATTCGAGTGAAGTGTTCCTCTATTTAAAAAGAAAAGCTTTTAGTTTATTATTGAGATTGCCGAGTTCATCTTCTAGAGCTTTAAATCTTTGTTTTAATGTTTGAACAATCTTTCAGCTTGGACTTTCGTAGTGGGGTGATTCATTGCGGAAAACCGTTGTTGAGTACTGTTCCTCTTACAAAATTTCGTTAATTCTTTTAAATATAGTTGCATTATCTATTACTAAGCAGTGAGGTAATCCATTTTTTGACAACTTTTAGGTTAGTGTATTTATTGTAGATCTGGTTGTCGACGCTTTCTTAGACATGGTGATTTCCAACCTCTTAATCTTCACGTCAACAACATCAAAGAAATAATGGTTTTTGTATGGACCAACCTAAATGGCATATTCTTTCCCAAGGGTACTTTTTCAGGATTTTTCCTTACGCGCAGGCTTGACATGATTTAACCATGTTCTCGATGTTCTTCCAATAACATAAGGATCGGGTTATTATTTTCATTTTCACGATGCTTATGTTAGTTAAATGTAGTTCTTATAGAATAGCTGGACCTAATTTTTCTGGGATAACAACTCGTAGGCTTATCATTATTCCTGATTTAAGACAAGACTATATTGAGAATCTTGAATTTCACCATTGAGTAGTTTATTTTTTATGACTGAGTTCTGGATCATTATTTGTATCTTTCCGAATCATCTCGAGGGTGATTAGAATTGGCTTTGAAATGGTTTGTATGGTAAGTTCATTGACATTATAGGAATCTTCATGGAAATCAGTTAGTTTTGGTTTCAATGGAAGAGTATCTAGAAAGGTAGTTACATTTCTGTGTTCTTTGGAAGATTGATGTTTGTATATTCAAATCCGTTAATCGAAGAAGCATATCCTATGAGTGGATGGGCGGGCATAATTAGCATGGACTTAGGTGAGTGGAAAATTTGAGTGAAAGGACGACAATAAGCGTGAAATTTTTCCATATAGGTATTGATAAAATTTCTTAAAGGCCTAGTAGATTGCTGTTGCTTCACGATCTAATTGGCTGTAGTTTTTTTCAGCTCGAGTGAGAGATAGGGAGGTGAAAGCGATCGGACATTATTGATGTTGTTCGACAAAATAACTCCTAATGAGAGCTCTTTTGAGGTAAAGTGACAGATCCATTGAATTAAAACTCTTACTGCATTTGTTTTATTTTTTCAAGAAAATTGGTTTTCCGTCATGACGTAATTTTAAATTAATTTCGCCTATACATAATATTTTGAGTATCGTTTTCCACAGTTGAAATTTGATTATTTTGTTAAAGAGTCTCTTGTTTGGATCTCCACTCTTTCGTTTTGTGGTTTGTTTTCTCGCAAGCTAGACTGAGTTCTCTGATGATGTTCCTGGATCTTGAAATACTTCCCTGACGATATTTTTCTTTATTCTCCAGATGGCGGTTTCGTTTCCCTTCGGTTTCCCCACCACTTGATTTATTTCGTGTAAAACTTTTCTTAATGTTAAATCTGCTTATTTTATTGACAAGGAGGGTTGTAATTTTCACTATTTTTTTTTTTTTTTTTTTTTTTTTGGCGGCTTCAATTGCTAGTGCCCATTTCTAAGCTTTTTCGAAAGAAATATAATTTCCTTGCTGGAAAATTTTTTTCTCTTATTGTGATATCTTTTAAGTCTACATATGAATTGAGCTTGAATAATAATTGAAATCGGTTGTTTACAATTGTTATTTTGGCAATTCCAGTCACATGTTTTTGCAAGTTTCTTCAGGGCTGCTACATAAAGCACTTATTAATTCATCCGGTTAGTGTTTTCTTGATAAAAATTTGTGTCTCTCCGTATGTATATTTGCTGATGGACATTGATTTTTTTGTAAAATTTTGATTAATTCTTGATAATTCTTACTCTTCTTCTTGAAGGTATATCTGGTGCAATTAAACTCGATAATATCTAGTAGTGTTTACTGCCAATGTAATTTATTAAAATGTTTAACTTGACTGAATCGACTTCAATTGTGTCACCTATAAGGTTTTTTAATTCGAAGAAGTCCTCGAGGCGTTCCTGGTATGTCTTGAAATCTTCCTTGCTTTAATCATATGCTTCTAATTTCATTGAATTTGATTGAAGAGAGTCTTTTATTGAACTTTTTCCATTCAATTTCATTTGAAATTTTTCGCACATTTTAATCAAAACTTATTTTTGTTTTTGAAAAGCTTGTAATATTTCAATGGCTTTTGTCATTTTTCACTTCGTCGCCAATTATTTGTTATGTATTGAAATAAAGTTAGATTGATTTTTAGAATAAGACACCACCAGAATATTTTCTATACATTGAAAAAAATCTCATGTAAATTCGTCAACTAGTTTCGAAGTCAACACAACTGACAGATAGAATTTGTCAGAATATATAGAGAGTGATTTGTTTTGAAAACAAATTAACCATACTGTTGTTGTTGTGTTTAAAGCATTTCTTATATTGTTTACTTCTGCAAAGGCCAATGTTTCTCGTTCTAGGCCCTTTTATTTATAATGAAATTAGCTTTATTTAAAATAAATATTTCTTGAGTAAAAACTAGCTTGTGTGTAATTGGTTTAGAAATTAACTAAACAAGAAATATATAAATAAAAGTTTTGAATTTTTTACTAATTTACTCATTTGAAACAAGCTCAGAATATATTATCTTGCTCTTTGATCTCTTTATCATTTAGAAATTACTCTGATGACGTATTACAAAAACCTGACTTTATTCTAATCTTATTCTGGGTTAATTTTACGAGCGCCAGTATGAAACAACTTATAAGCTGCTTAAAGGAATTTTGTTTCAGTCGAAATACTGAAGCCGGCTAATAACAATGCTAAAAAATACAATTTTTTCAAATTAAGGTATAGCAAATTCTTCCAAAATAAATTAATTTATTTAAATTTATTAATTTAAAATTTTGATGTAAAATGTCATAAAGCCTTTGATATATAGTAACATATATAATAATTACAATTTTTTTTTTTAAATTTAGGTTAATTTATAGATGATTTATGAGAATAGGGGTAGTGTCTCTCTTTTGGCTCAAGCTCGCCTCAAAATGTTTCTCTTTAACTAGTTAAGAAACAGCTAAAATACAAGATATTTAAAATGGACATGGTTTCAATCATATATTTTTACGAGTTTAAGGTAAATATTTTAACATCGCATATATATTTAGTTTATAGCTTTGAATAAATATGTAAACATTATAAGAAAATATTTTTTACGACGCTTCTTGCCACAGATGTATCTATCAGATTTTTTCTTTAGATTTAAATATAAATAACAAATTTCCATTTATTTTGTTATGTATTGAAAGTAAAATAGATTGACTTTTATATGTATTTATTAAAACAATCTTTAACAAGAGTAGACACTAAATTTAATAGATTATTGAATAATACAATGAAATTATTATCAAGTATATTTTAAATGTACTAATTGAAATTGCAATATGGGGAAACCCGGAATGTGTGTGTGTGTATGTGCCTAGTGGCGTTGCCATGTACGTACCTTGAAATTAGCTAGTGTCGAGTAAAGCGTACCAACTTTTGGAATTTGGTTAGTATCTTATAAATTTTTTGATAAAAATATTAAATAGTTTTAATCTAGAGAGAACTTTAAATGAGAGGAGAGGAAGGATTAAAACCTCGGCTTTTTTAAACAATTCGCCCCTTTTAACTCAATCCTCCATTTAATCCTCAGGAGATCATCCCATTATTAAACTTTAGAAACTTGGACTCTTAAATTTAGAAATATTGATAAAGAATAATTTTTAATTTAATTTATTTAAAAATGCAATAAATAATATTCTTTATTTTTTAAATACAAACTTTTTCAAATTAATTTACCTTTATTTCACAACCTCCCTCCAAGAAAAATTTCTGTACACTGGTTATTACCATTCTTATAACAATAAAATTAGAATTAAACGCTTTTAGAATGTGTTAAAATAAAAAAAAACTTGATTTTTCTCTCCTAAGTCATGAAGTTAAGGGAAGATAATCTTGGATAGGTGAGAGCATGTCTAATCGCCTCTTAAAAAAATTCTGATAAAAGGGAGTATTTATTAATTAATAAAATTAAATGGATTATTTTAAAAGTTTCAATTGATTTTTTACATTTCAAAAATAAGAATTCATCAAAACCTGCAAAATGCAACTATACTACCAGATTATTTTAATGATCTCTTTTTTAAATGAATGGTATTATGAATCCCTATTTAACTAATCTATTAATAAAAAGATTTTTGTTGCCAAAGCCAAGACATCTTGAGACCCAGAATGCAAAAAATTTACGAATACTTATTAAATTGTGTCATCTTCTTTCTTTAATGTTGAATTTTACTTTCCCGCATTATTATATATAATAATAGTAAGTTGAAAGTATTATATTCATAAAAAATTAAACCCCCAATTTTTGAAAATATCTTTACGTTTCAAATCAAAATGACCCCAAAAATGCAAAAAATCTTAATGTGCATATGTGTATATGTATGTAGTTTTTTTAGTAGTTTATGAGTGAATCGTTCAGCAGAGCGCGATAAAAAAGAACCACTATTCTCTCAGCATCCCCTAGAGCAAATCTTTTGAAATTCACTGATAATAATTAACACATTTGTCTCCAGCCCTGAACCAAATGTTATAACAATCCGTTGAGTGTAAGGAAATTTATTCTCAAATAAAAAAAAATTACATAATAAACCTGCGTCCTCACATAGAGAAACTCTGAAATTTTATTTAATCTTTTGGACTTTAATTACTTTCTTAAATGTAATTAATAAAAATATATTTATATAAACAACGTAATCTAAAAAGTACCTAAAATATATCAATAAGAATAAACTTGACTTTCATACTCATTAAGGAATATGAGATAGAACCGCTCTCATCTCATTACCTCAGGGTGTCCGGTATGGTTAGCCCTGCTTAAGAGTGGAATAGTTTTGTATCTCTGTTGCCTATTTGTGGAGTCCTTTTAATTTCTACTTTCTTTCATTATTGGCCTCGCACATCATATAACTTTCTTTTACCTACATACACATGAGAAAGTAATATAATGTACTGTCACACCAGACTTTTTGTGTCAACATATTTTTTTTCTTTCCAATAGTATTTAAGCACCCAAGAAATAAATACTAGTATCCAGGGACGGACTGGCCATAAGAGCGTTCTGGCAAATGCCTGAAGGGAAATATGGACCGGCAGCTGACGAACCTATTTTATTTATACTTATCTTTATAAATATGAATTTGGGAACCCCACTATTTTTCCTATCTTTTCACTAATGTCTCCTCTCTATAAGGGTACAAAATTCATTTCGAAATTCCATTGGGAAGTTGTTCCGAGCGTGACATACGGACACTCCGCTATTTTAATATATAAAATACCACGTTGTGTGCTGGGGGCTTGGGGCTTTCCTCCTTAAAGCTGTTCGTCCCTGGGGTCACGTCTCAACTTTCTCGTTTGGACAAAACACTTCTCACCCTGGCCGCAAGTAAATCCCATTTTATCCTCACCAAACTTGACTGGGCACGGAAATGCCTAGTCAGAGATGGTTCCCAACTTTGTACCAAGGCGAAGCGTGAGCGATACTGGACCACTCGTCTCCATTTTGTGGATGGCAGAGAGCTGCGCGGTGCTCCAATCCAGTTGGTATCCACCGTCTGAATAAGGGAGAGCGCTGATAAGGTTCCTGCCAGAGACTATACATGCGTGTATGAATTAGCTCCTTGCCCACGCGTGGGTGGGCGTCTCGTGGAGTAAGGCCTGGTTCGGTAGATGTTCGCTGCAGAGCCGGATGAGGCGCAACAGAGACTGCAGCCCACATACTGCAGTCATGTTGGCGTACGCACAACTTTCGTCTAATGCGCCACAACGCCCTTATTAAGACAATAACGGCTAAACTCCACGAGGGAGGTTAGGATATCCTGGAGGAACCGCGCATCACATGGGTCAAGTCCGACATCCTAGCGCCCCGCATCGGTTTTACTGCTATCCTCGATGCGTAGATCATCTCAGGTGCGATGGACCTTGAGGTCGCTAATGGGATGAAGAGAGCTAAATATCCGAGTCCATCTTTTCGGCCATACGCGCCCTCACTGGTGCTACTGATGTCATCAGTGAAGGCGTTACACTGACCTGAAGGGGAGTGATTTCCCCAACTTAGGCCATTGTCCTGCGGGGGTCTTGGTATCACCAGAGCAACCATTTGCTGATTGGTGACCAAGGTGCTTCAGGGCAGCAATACTAATTTTAATCGGGATAAAGGTGCTAGACAAAAAAAAAATTGGAATGAATTAATGTAAGCTTGTGTGTGTGTAAGTCAATCTTTGTCGCTGATCCCGGGCATCGTGGTTGTCGCCCATAAAACCGGACTGCCTTACTGCTGAAACGTGGTTGAATGTGCCGGTCGTCGAGTCAATGAATTGGCCGGATTCGCGGCGGGGGGCCTATCAACAATATTTTTTCTTTAATATCTATAGCTGTATCACTAATGTAAACTCCTCTGCCAACTGTACTTGTTCGCTTGGCAGAGGAGTAACTATATATATAATATGTATCTTAAAATGAGATGAATAAACGGGGGGGCCTGGGTTGGGTTTTACTCAATTCCAGGCCTCTCATACTAAGGAAAGCTGAATGATGTGTTGTCACACCAGATTTTTTGCGTCGGGCCCTCTAGGTAGAAATTCTATGTACAGCCAATTTAAACAATATCATTAGAGTACTCGTTAGCCGATTCTATTGAAAAGCGTCGAGTCCTAAGCGACATAGTAGTAGGTAGCTAGCTTACGTAAATAGAAATTTCAGCCTCGAGTAGATCTTCGTTTTTGATAACTTTTGTTCACAGGCAGAAACACACACACAGAGAGAAAGAGCATTTTGCGAGATCAATTTTTGAGACTCATGGAACCTCAAAACGTGTATTTCCACGAAATTCTGAAGTCGATTTTTTATGCGATCGAAATATTTTTTTACTATATATTCCATATATAGGTAAGAAGAGAAAGTAAAAAGTAAAAAAGAATGAATATTTTGAACTTGCGTTTCTAAAAATATTAAATTTTTTATTTTTAATTATATATAAAACAAATACAAATAAATATTGAATATTAGATTATAAGTGAGATATAGCTGGGCAGTAATTGTGTAAGGGTTCGGAGATAACAAAAAACAAATTTAAATATTAGTATATTAAATAAATAGTCAAGAAAATTGGTAAGAAACCTTTCGCAAAAATATTTGGCTCTAAAAAAACCTTTTAGTAAAATTAAACATATTCTGAAATTTCAATATACATATATTAATATTGTAATTTATATATATTAATATTATTTACTAGTGATTTTAATTCCAATATATTTCCACCTAAACTTCCTATTTTTTCATTCATTACCTTTTTAATTGGCATTCGCTCAAACCAACTCACACCAATGTCTTGTAAACAAGATGGCTATTATTAATTTGATTATAAGTTAAGTCTGGATCATCTGGCTGAGAACCTCGAATGAAATATTATACCATCAAAATTTTAAAGCTCTGTCCCAACACTTCATCAACTTTCTTTATACAATAATACATATATTTAATGTAGTTTATATTAAAATTATTTAAGGTAAAAATATATGCTCTAAGATTGTTGGATTTTTTTGGATTCGATAAAAATTAAGATATCACATTACTAGTTAGTACAATACACTTATTTTCACTCATATATCTTGACTAGCGCATTGACCATTGTTTAATATCTCTAGATTAGATTTGTCAATATTAGTGAAATTTGATATGATAGCTTCTGAGTATGAAGCTTCAAAATGATTAAATTTCTTATGAACTTTGGAGAAAAAATTACACTATTATAAGAGAGAAGAAAAATGATATTGAGAGTACCAGCAAACAAAAAAATGACAAAAATATTCTATTCTAGTAGTATTATATTTATCATTCAATGAAATATAATTTCAACTTTTATTTATTTAGCATTTTATGAATATATTTTTGCTGGTGGATCAAGTGACCATATCCCCTGGAGCCTATTGAAGGCATCGATGTGCTTCCGTTGTTTAACTTACATAACTTGTATAATTTCATCAACTTTCCTTATAATACATTTATATAAGGAACCCAGCCCCTCTTTTCAACGTATATTCAAGTCAATATGATAAATCTTTAAACCAATTCTCATTTTTATAGCCCTGTCCCTTGGTGTAGATCTAGAGGTCTTGGCTTCACGTACCAAAGGTCAGTGATTCGCTTCCCGCCCTTTATATTATTGGCTACCAATTAATACAAATAAATTAGGCGGAGTCTAAATGGCCTCCGATGCTGAAAAAGACTTAAAAAAAAAAATTCTCATTTTCATAATTTTTTTTTTTACAAAAGAAAATATTTTTTAGAATAAATAGCCGATTATTGAGTTTATTAATAATATTATAATTAATTAAGGTCTTAATCAGCACTCATATGATTAAAAAAATTCTATTTATTTACAAAAATAAAGGAAGAAATCATCGTGATCACTCATTACTGGCCTTTTTTTCTTCGATGTATCAGAGTGAACTTAGAGAGACCTGAGTGCACTATCATACAAACTAGTCAAGAAGATCCAGTTGGAAATAATGGCAATGGGAATCCCATCAATTAATTATCTCCGCACCTTTTGGATATTCCTTGCATGTATTGCTATCCCCCCCCCCCCCCCTCCCCCTCCGAGATGCTCGTACCTCGGTCATGTAATATTATATATGACCGAAGCGCCTCCGGGAAATGTACCCGTTGCCAGGAACTCGTTGACCTCGGCGAAATGAAATCTCGGCGGTCGGCGATGAAGAAGGTTGCTCGGGGGGCTGACGTTCTCTGGTCCCCGCTTTGGGAGGAATTATGAACTTTAATGCAGCAGAACATCGACCATGGTAATACCTGTAAAAAGTGTCAATACAGAGACATTTCTTCTCTGGTTGAATAGCTGCAAGAAGGCAGTTAGAGAATTGTTTCCGATCAGTAAATTATGTTATTCATTCACAACATTTAGTCTCCAAAAATTTCAGTGAATTCCTCGCTATATAATATCATTAGAACATTTAATAAAATCAAAAGCAATGCTTTGAATGACAAATTATTTGCTCACTTTTATTTGGAAAATAATGAAGATTACTACTTAACATTGGTTCATTGGTTATCTAAAGATCTGTTTGGATCGATTTTATGCACACTTTGATTCAGTGTTAGAATTCTTGAAAATCAAAGACAATGACTTGCGGCTTAATTTAATTAATTCAAAAAATGACATAGCTGATATGATTGACTTATTTTTGCCAAATTTAACGAAATCAATTTAAAGTTCCTAGCTGAAGTTACAAAGTGATTTAAATTAAATTTAATCAAAACTAAAAGTATAATATCTGTGTTTGTTGCAAAACTTTTTCTGTACATAAACAAACTTGGGGAGAGGAAGATACTCTCAGTTTCCAAATCTTTCAAAATAGCAATAACAAGATGATAATTTGATTTCTTATTATCAACACTTAACGGCTCTTCATTCTGATCTCAGCCAAAGATTTGAAGACATTCTTCACTTGAGAATCCCCAATTGAGTGTTGACCCACAAACTCGAGTAAATTCATACTAATACAGGAGCAACTTATTGGAATATCCACAAATGAGGATCTGAAACACTAATTCTGGTTACAAAAGCAGATATCAATTATATATCCTGAATTATGGATTATTGTACAGAAGCTGTTAATTGCTCTCCCGTCATCCTATATTTAGAAGGTGGATTCAGTGCACTTATGAGCTTCAGCATGAAAAAAAAAAAAATCGATTGCAAATTAGTGCTCTTGGAGACTTACGAATGTTACTCATAAACATCGGACCGAGCATAATTAATCTCATATCCCATCAGATTCACCATCTTATTAGTAATATTGAAAAATAATGTTTTTGTATTTTTAATTTTAAAACAAAAATTATAATTTCAATAAATATTAGTATAAATATCAAAATATTTTATTTTTACGTCATTCCCATTTAAGACCTCAAAGTTATATTTGTAATTTTATTATATGGAGTTGTGTAGAATTATTTTACTTGGGGGTTCATGTTCAGCTTTTTGCTAAGATAAGGGGCCGTGGACATAATAATTTGGGAACCACTGCTCTTATAGGTCTTTAAAGATTTTAAGGAATCTCTAAGGCTAGTGAGCATTTACTTATTTTTGATTCTCATATAATAATATTATATATAAGAGTGTGGAAAAGTAAAAGAAAATTTTTTCCTGTGAAATAATATTTTAATAAAAAATTAAAATCAGCTTAAACTTGATTCATCTAACAAAATCTATAGTTTTTGTCCAAAGAAATATTTATTTATCTTTATGTTTTTAAACATTATACAAACCTAATTTATTTTTATTTACTTTGTAATCCTCTAAAGGAATTTTAAATCAAACTCTAATCATTTATATTTAAGTAATATTTTCAACTGTCTTACAAAGTCAATTCAGGATTGCTTGGATCTGAAAATAAACATACAAATTGGCAGTCTTCACCCATGGCTAAGCTTTACAAAAGAGTCTAAAATAATAAAATATATAATTTATATATAGCCTCTGAATCTCTGTGATTACTTTTTAATAATAAATGAAAAATATTTAATTTGTGATTTTATTAATATATCACTTTAATAAATTATTAATAGAAATTGAGGACTCAAATATTATTTCATTTGGCATTAGTTTTTAATAGTAACTATAAATAAATTAGATTAAATAAAGATGATGCAATAGTAGTTTAGAGTAAAAATATAATTTAATCGTAATTTTATCTTTCAACGTTTTATTTTATGCTTTACTTTTCAACAGGGATTCTGGTTGACCTATATAAAATTTCTTATTCTTTTTCTCCTTTGATTCAGGATAGGTACAAAAAGATATAGATTCGGCCGAGAGAGAAACAAAACCGGCCTTCCGTACAGCTTGACGCTTGAGGAGAAGGAAGGCGAAAAGACTGACATATATACGGAGCAGAAAAAATACCAATCTTAGTTCGGATAACTCCTGGTTGCCATTCAAGTACTAAGAAGATATGAGTAGCTGAGTGGGTAAATCGATTCGTCTCCTGGCAGCCCAATGTTTTCTCTGTAAAGTTCTCTACTAGATCTTTTTTCTATATATGGAGCATAGTTTGAATCTGAGTCGAGATTTTATGGGTTGTACAAAAATTTTAAAGCACCAGTTCAACAGAATATTATTTAAATCAACTTGACGAACAAATATTCAAATAAAAGTTGTGCATCTGAATCTTCTTTAAGTGTTTACAGTATTAAAACAAATCTTAGACTATTTTTACCTCTTTAGAGGGGTGAGGAAATTGTAAAAAGATTCTCGAAAAACTTTGAACTTTTGACAATTTAAAACAACCCCTAAATGTCTAATATCAATAGTAGCATTGTGAAAATTCGAAAATACCTATTTGTGATTTCTTATTTTTCATAGCATCTTCAACAGGGGCGAACTGGCCATAAGGGCGTTCTGGTAAATGCCAAAAGGACCGATGCCATCGTAACTTTATGGACCGGCAGCTGAACCGATTTTATTTATAGTTATCTTTATAAATATGAATTTGGGAACCCCACTATTTTTCCTGTATTCTCACTAATCTCTCCTCTCTATAAGGGTGCAAAATTCATTTCGAAATTCCATTGGGAAGTTGTTCAGAAGGCGATAGACGGACATTCCGCTATCTTAGTATATAAAATACTAATTCATAATAGAAGATGCAGCCACGTACAAAAATGTACAATCATTTTTGAATTTATATTTCGTTCATTACCTAGGCGCGGGATAAGTCTCATCTTTTCAATATTCCAATTTCAAGGGGTACTTTATATGATGCTTCATATGGTATTTCCAACTTTTTTCAATAAATATTAACTTTATCTTACAATATGTCATTTCAATTTCAAGAACACTATTACTAAAAAAATAAGACTATAAATATATAATAATGGCACAATTAATTTGTAAAATTTTTCAAACATCTGAATATAAGTTTGGACTCTGATTAAAACCCAAAAGCGAAAATAAAAATAAATACTTTTAACAAAGAATAAACGGGGTGCAAGGGGCCAATCCTGTCTTCGGATTCTTTAATGAGTAACTCGACTGATTGGCAGCAAGCTTCTTTTTTTTCACGTGTGCTAAGATGACGCTAGGAGGTCGATGTTGCCAACTTACATATATTGTAATATAATTTTAATATACAAAAATTATGATTTATTGAATTTATGTTTTAATATTACAATTTGATTTAGATATTTTTAATAAGAAAATATTTTTTATAATTATAATAATTATAGTATAGTATAATTTAAGGCTCGAATTTTGAATGTGGTATATCCGCTACATCATCCAAGAATCATAATTTTCTTTGTGTACTCATCACTTTTGAGTTTATTATAAAAATCTTTTCAATTCTCTTTTTATGGATATGAGCACACATTGTAACGATATTTACATAGTATTATAGTAGGTATTTATTGAAATATTCACAACTCTATGTGTGTAGTGTAAGGGCCTGCGCACACGGCGTGAATCATATACAATGTTAGTTGAATAACTCGTTTAAGAGGCTATTGTTTTGAAATATTTAATTAATTTTACCAAGGCAACATCATTTTATTTAATAATTTCAAAAAAATATTAATTAATAAAAAATTTCAAATGCGGTGCTTGTTGAAAACAATTTTTAGCCTCCGTTTCTTTTTAGTGTATATTTAATTAATAAACTGAATTTTCATTAATATTCATAATAAGGTGGACAAGTTTTTCAAGTTTTTTTCCCATTTTGTTCTTTTTGGGTCACAGGACAGTTATCTTAATATATGTATAAAACTTATTAATAATAGAGGATCAAGTCACAATTTAGACAGCTTAATACACAATCATATATTTTTGAATTTATATTTCGTTCATTACGCCTGGATAAGGGGTACTTTATATGAAGCCTCAAATGAGATTGATCTCCCGTAAAAAATTCCCTGCTACTATCTTTTCTAAAACTTACAATTCCAATCTTTTAAATCCAACATTAACAAGCACCTTTTGAAGTTCTCATTCTCCCTTACTCCTGTTCTTCCTGGTTACATGTGACCACTGGTCATTATAGGTCCGCTGGACCTATGCTTCAATAAAAAAAAAAAAATGGTTTGAAAATATTTTTCTATCTTTCTTTCAATTTTTTTATCACCATTCCATCTCAGAAAAATTTTTGGCCTCCCCGGTTTGCATTTACTACGGACCAACATATATTTTTGTCTATTTCAATATATGATATGATAGGTTTAGTAGTCCTACTTTAATGATTAGTGAGTTAGGCTGGGCTAGTTTATTAGAAAGGAGGGAATGGGCTA
>JAAAKE020147669.1:0-12943 GCA_010014785.2 Anisolabis maritima | reverse complement strand
TTCAAATTTTCCTATTTCAATACGACGATCTCATTCGGGTTTATTTACATGTCAAATTCATTCCATTCAAATCATTCAACATTCTGTTGATTATATATATTTTAGATCTCGTTAATTTTTTTAATATATTAGTTTATTTCATTTTTTTTTTTTATTGTTATGACTTATTACTATTCATTGTAAAACAATCTATTTTACCTAACTTATTTTTTATATATTTTTTTCTTAAATTTTAATCAATAATTTTTAAATGAATATAATAATTGAATTGATTTCGAATTCTACATCGAGACGCCCTATCATAAAAAAATAAAATTATTTTTTTAATTAATTCAAAATTTGATAAAAAAAAGAAACAAAAAAATAAACAAAATTTCCCTATACATTTTAAATTATTTTCACTAAATAAAATATAAATATATATATATTTTAATAGATATAATATCTTATTATTACGTAAATTATTAAATTAATTGTAATCCTAATTAAATGTACAAATTATTTTTCAATTGGAAATATTTAATAAAAATTCTACTTGTCAAAAATATATTTCAAAATTAAAAAAAAAATTCTCTAAAACTGTTTTGAAACAAAACATCTCTCCTTTAGTGGATATATTTATATTTCCTAAAGTTGGATAAATTAACCCTGCCTCCTCAAAAGATTTTAATATATAAAAAAAATTTGTGTGTAAAATATTAAGTGAATTAATTAATGTTTACAACTGGCGAAAGACTAAATTTGAGGGGTATATTCAATATAAAAAAATTTCCTTGTGATTTGTATTTTTTACACATAATGACGTTAATCCTAATCGGCCACCCTTTTTTGAAGATTACCTTCAATGTGCTCTTCAAGTCCTAGAGAATAACTGCAAAGAATATCGTGATTCAAAAATATCGACAAGAGAAAACTAGATTTAATATATATATATATATATATATATATGTTCTATAGTGGGCTGTAGAAGGCAATGGCTAAGACGGATAAGCTGCGGATTACGATTCTAGAGTATGAAAATAGCTCGGGTTCGAGTCCGACTTGCCGAAATTATTACCAACTCTCTCAGAAGTCTTCTCCTGGGTTAAGAAAGTGGGAGATAATCTCACCCCCAGAAATCCAAGTGGTATTACAATGGGCCATTACTGGCTTAAGTAAGTCTCTCCAATGGAGGGCGGCAACCACTTCACCTAACTGGACTGTCCTTTTCGTTCATTCATAATATATGTTGACAAATAACATTTTCTGCTTCTAAATTTTCCGAAAATAAAAAGCTTTGCAATTTTATTTTAAATATATATAGATATTGATAATAAATAAAATGAAGAGATCAGTCTTAAAATTGCAATACTTTAAAAATTAGACTCTATAGATATGGACCACTCTAATATATATAAATATAACAAATCATTACTTAACACCGTATTTTGTTAAAATCTTAAGAGTATGTTTCAGCCATTTATTCTGATAAACCATTGCCATCTTCCTCAAAGATAAACGGTATTCCGATGGCACTTTCTTTAGGTTATTTCAAATGTCTTTAGATTCCCCATTTGAATAATCATTGACTATTGATAACGTTCATTTGAATTTCTTTTCTTTCACATTGCATCATCTGTTTGTTGTCCGAATTGTTCTTACTAATTAATTATACGTCCAACAAAAATAGAAAAATTAATTATATGAAAAAAACTAAGAAATTTGCTATCTTATGTTTAAGGTCATATAATTAAAAAGGGAGATAGCAATTCAATTTGAGAATCAACTTTAGCTTAAGGGAAGTTAATAAATTGCCATTTCTTCGTTGAAATATAAATATTACTCTGTTCACTTCAAGTTCTTCAAGTAATATCATCAATTACTGATTCTTCAAATGAGTTGTTTTTTAAGAAATTGAATTAATATTAAAGAAATATTACTTAAAAAAAGCGAATTTAAACATAGCAATGTTTATACCTCCAAGAAGGATCAGCTTCTCAATTGAATTTCGACTTCCCTGCCTGAAGAAGGCCTATTTGAGATTCCCTTTCTGTTTTGAAGGAATCGACATTATAAATGATATTTTACATAGAAGGCAGAACCGTATTTTATTAAGTTTTACATAAAAAAAAGGTGTAAATAAACTTTTATCATATATGCTATTTCTGTTGTCAACATCCCTTTTTCTGAACTATAATACAAAGCGTTCAGCGATGAATAAGATATCAGAGGAGAAGATTTTTTACCGACTTCTGACATAGCATACACAGTTTACGTTAAAGTTCATTGTTTGGGGATGGGGAAGGTTGAAGGTGAGAAAGTTTCGCACGGGTTTACTAGTATTTTACACATACATATATATAATATAAATATGTCGCTTTAAATTAATCTTTCCTGAATTTTTTTTTATTTTTGAAAAGGTAGAGATTTTTCAAAGGATATTTTATTTTTATATTCCACAACATACATTTATTTATTTTTCATATTGATTGAAATAACCATTTACAAAACATTGAAACACCTTTTTTTAGGCCTCTTAATTTTTTCCCCATTCTACATATTCGTTTACATGTCGGAATTTTTCAAGTCTGGCTTTTTTTCTTTTATTTAGGCTTTTTTTTTTTTTTTTTAAACATTCACTAAAAAGTCATTGAAATTTTTACCAAAACCTCGACTGAATTTGAATAAATTTATCTAAAAAAATAAATTAAATATATTTTTTTAATAATTTTACTAAAATTTTGGTGAAAATTCCAACTTCTTTAATTAAAAGATAGTCTTTTTAAAAAGTTCTTGCGGACACATTAAACATTTTTTTTAGAAAAGATTTTATTTAAATAATTTTTTTAGTTCAAATGAGAATCCGGGTTTCTCAACCTTTGGAGAACAAAGGGAGAAGACAATTTTTTTATATTGCATCTCTATTTGAGAGCATTTTTGCAGCAGAGCAGACTTATATTTGCAATTATTTCATTTTCCTTTTTTTTTTTTCTTGATTTGAACTTAATTAAAAATTAAAAAGATTGAGAAACACTAGTTTAAACATAAGTCACTGAAGACTTTTAGTCATTCTGCTAAGCCCAAGCTTATTACCACTGCAAAACATGCCCTCACCCCAACAAACGTATCCTCTCATTCACAAGGACCTTACATGCTAATAAGAGTAGCTCTAATTGTAGATAGGAAGAAAGCTCAACCTATGACTCCTTCACAGAGTGAATTCGAAAAATTACAAATTAATTTTTTGTAATATTTCTATTTAAATGGAATTATTTTTTTAAGTGAACGCTTGAACTTTTATTTGACTTAAATTAATCATTCTTAATACTTTTTATTTTTATAAATAATTTTTCTACTTAATTCCAAATTTTAGGATAGATTTTTTAGAATTGCAAGAAGAAATCAAGAAACTAAAAAAATTCTCTATTCTTATAACTGAAAAAGAAAAATCATCACATTTAAATTTCCTACTTAAATTAGTTCCTTTTTTTTTTCTTTTTCTTAAGAAAATAGGCTTAAACTCTATTTTACTAAATCTGACTCAAATATAAATATATTTTTCTTTTTAGAATAATTATCATAATATATAATTCAGTTCTAATTTGGCATGGATTTTTCAATTCGGATTTTTATTTTAAAAAAATCCTAAAATGAAGTGATACATACCATTTCGGATCTGACCCAGACATTCCGACTTAAAATTTGAAGAATGAAAATACATGAGAAAATTTAACACAATTTAACCAACACACTTAACCAGCATTAATTATTCATTAATATATATATATATATTATTTTTAAAATCTATCTCTTAACAGAAATATTTTAAAAATTCTTATATTATCAAAAAGTTTGATAAAACCTTCTCATTCAGAATTTGGTGTTTCGGTAGTTTTTATTATTATTTTTCTTTTGGTTTATATATGTGTGTATATGTATATATATATATATTTATTCTTAAAGTCAATAATAATAAAAGGATTGTCGGTGCCTGCATACTCGCGGTGCTTTTCGTTATATATCTAAGCTATCGCGGTGCAGCTTTTGTGAACACAGCTTCCTTCTTTCATTCGGAATTATTTTACGACGAATTGTAATTATTTTTTCTCTCTCCTTAATGATATGCCGCAATTGATAATAGACATGTAGAAAAAGTTTTTTTTTTTTAATAGACCAGACTTCTCAGAATTCTTCAAAACTAAAATTATTTGCATTTTCTTTTTTTTACCCTGAAGACTTTTAACACTAGGCTAGGTCTGTCTAAAGCTGTGAGATATCCATGTTTGGGTTAACTAATACGAACTAAGTGTAGGGTAATTTTTTCTTTCCCCTTTTTTGGGGGATGTTGGAACCTTCAATTGATCTGACCCGAATCAGTCAAATCCAATCGGCTTAAAACATCTCCGGGAAGTGGTTTCATCCATAAATAATAATTCTGTTTAATATATAAAAAGTTCCTTATTTAAAAAATTTTCCATATTATTAGTAGTAAGGTATTGGTGAAATATAAAATTTGAAAGGGTTAAACTAAGTTTGTACATGGGTTGTTTCAAGTTAATTAAATTAAATTAGAATAAAGACAATGATATCGTTTGTTATTATTTTAGCCCTAGAAATAAAATTTTTTCCCTTCTGAGGGGGCAATTAAACCATTAATCAGAAGTACATGTAAAAATAATTATTAAAATATTTATTTTTTATAAAAGGGGAGAAGGCATATTTGTTTTTAGTAACCAATGTTGTAATTTTGGTCAAAAGTTGATAGAACCATTTAGACATTTAAAATTCAATTTTCATTTGAATAAAAGGTTTTATTTCTATCGAATAAATTCATGATTTTTTTTTTAAATTTGGTAACAAAACTTTTTTATTCGCTCAAAGAATATAAATAATAATTAAATCGAATGAATTATCAAATTAATCTATTTCAAATGAGAAAAAAATTTATTTATTTAAAAATTAGTATTTTTAAATTAAAATATTATAGGCCTATGAGAATTTTGTATTTAGATTTTTTATTAATTAAAATGAAATCGCTTGATAGTTATACTCTTTGGATATTTGATGAAGTTTTTTAGAGTGCAATTTTTTTTTTTGTTCAAGTGAAAAATAAATAATAATATTTTTAATTATCTATAATTTGTTAATTGTTAATGAAATGAATTTTTATTAAATAATAACCATGTTTTTAATGAATTTATTAGCAATTAATAGAAAAAGAGAAGTGATCTATCATCGAAAAGGCCCTTTTGGCCCATCCAAAAGGTAAGTTCCTCCTTCCTTAATTATATTTTTATTAATTATTTAATGTGTTAGATGGTAAAGACAAATTTGAAATCCAAAATTACAAAAAAATTTGTGAGGTTAAATCGTTAAAAAAATAAGTAAATTTCAATATGAATCTATTAATTTTAAAAATTTTTTAATTATTTATTTCATTTTGAATCAACAAAATTAATAAATTTTTACTAATGCCATTTAATATTTTTTTTTTTAATAAAAAAAAATATTAAAAAGAAAAAATGACAAAGAAAAAAAAATAAACATTTTTTATTCTGCCTTTTCTCCTAAAAAGCTGTATTTTCTTATTTCCACTTATTATGCCTTAACATCAAAGAATTAAATTTGATTAAAAAAATTGCTTGCAAGAGGCAAACCTTTCCTTTGTAAATTAATAACAAATGAAAGGTTTAAGACTTCATTATTTGATTTTGATGTCATTTACTTTTTATAATGTTTAAAAAATTTTGTTTGAAATTAGGAGTTGCCATTAATCCAAAAATGAAATTTAGACACTGTCTCTGCACTAGTTTACATTGAGACTAGACACTATTGGTGCCAAATGACTTGACTGATTCAAAAAAATTTTAATATATATATATATCAAGAAACAAAGGTTATTTTTTCTTTATAATAATCGATTCAGCCACAACGTTATTGCATTTCAAACCTGGGAAAATCAAAATATCTCATCAACTATTAAATTTTGTTTGAAAAAAATTTTTCAAAATCATGGTTAGAGCATCTTGGAAAATGACATTTTACAAAATTTAATAATTGAGGAAATAGAAGGATTTTTCATTTTTGAAATGAGATTACAATTCACTTTCAATTTTAGCCTTTTGTTCTTGATATATATCTTCTTTGAATCCATTAAGTCGTAAGTTTCAATCTTGAGAGGAAACATAGTTTTCGAATTTAAAAAAATTTATTTTCGATATTAATATTTAATATATATTCGATTCGTTTCGGTCAATGTTTTATTAAATCTTGGTTCTCTTTAGGGTTGAACATTATAGTATAGTACCTAGATCATGAACTCATCATCTTTTGTCATTCCGGACGATAGGTCCTGACCATTGAATTTTTTGTCTAGTCTAGGTTCCTTTAGCTACATGCCTCAATTGAACGTTTTTTTCCTAATTAAACTTTAAATTCTTTTATTAACATATATATTAAATAGAAATTGCAAGTATTTTTGAAGACATAAATAATTTTAACTCAAGACTTATCCTTGTGGAATTAAAATCAACAAATATTTTAATCAAATTAATCAATTAATTTTTTTGCACATTCATAAGATGAATTCAGAGGAAAATAGGGGGGAAAAGCAAGGTATTGCTAGAAAATTATTCACCTCATGAACTTGCAAAAACAAATAACAACTTGATTAAAACGAAGGCTGACTTTAATGTTCTTCCGAGAGAAATTAAATATTTTTTAAGAAATTAGCGGCAATATCACTTTTAGATATGGATTTATGATATTTTCTCAATTTATAAGATTTATTTTAATCCACGCATTTAATTTTTTCGCCTTATATTCATAATTCAATTCACATGCACGAAATTCATATAACAATATATATATATAATATTTATACAGGAGATATATGATACGTGAATATTTATGTATGTATATTAATTAGGAGGAGAGATGGGGAAATTTGCAAAATTTACGAGTCCCATTTATACTTAGAACATAAGCCAAATGCCTATTTACTCTTACAAGAGGGTCTACTCAACTACTAATAGAGTATTACTATTCTATTATAATTTAATCTTACATTCAGAAAGAATATATTTTAAAAATTCCCTTTGGGCTCGGGTTTTCACCCCATCTCAATTAAATCTGGTTATTTTAGGGTAGAAAAGAAGATAAAAGAGAAAAAGAATGGGATGTTTTTATAAATAAGAAACTTTTGAAATTGCATAATATATTTTAGCATTTGTAAGATGGTTTGAGAGAGCCTTTCCAGTCACTTGAAGTTGATTATGAAAGCCACCCTTATTTATATAATTTAAATATTTACGAAAATGTTTATTTCATAAATTTTGAAACCAAATTTTAAAATGAATTAAGTACATCATCATTTTCTTTTATTAAATTCAATAGTTCTTCCATATGTAGATATAATGTATTTATTGTTAGTATTTAGATATAGTTTTTGTTTTGAAACAAACCTTAAACGTCTATTTTATCCAATCGATTATAAAATTTTTTTTTTTTTCAATAAAAGGAAGATATTTCTTTTCTTCAAAATAAAAGAGAAAATTGATGACAGCCCAATGGAAAAACAGAAATAGAAAATATTTAATTTTCGTTTCCATTTATTGGATAATTCATTTGATGTTTCGGTCTTCAGTGCTTCAATATACTATATATATTATAACTATGTAGATAGCTCCATAATGAGCATGAAGAGGCGTGAAGTGGTCGTCGGAAAGATTACAGACCGACGATCAATGAGTTCACAAAAACACCATGAGTACTTTTTATCACTAAAGCACTACACTGACAACATCATCGAACACATCCGTCCTGCCCCTCCACCTGAACCCCAGTATTACAATTATTAATGGATTATCAGCTATTATAAAAAAATTCTCTCCTTCGTCTCCTCTGTAAAATAATTTTTTAATTTATTTGCGAGTTTTTATATAATCTAAACATGAGAAAGTGAATTATTTCATTTTCTCATTCTTCACTAAAAAATATAAACTTATTTTCAAAACAAGCCAAGATAAATTTCGAAGGATTACCAAAATCCTTTTTTTAAGGGTGCATAATTTAAATAAACTTTATCTACCTAATATTCGGCAAAGGCTGGGAAACTGCTTTATATATTGCAAGAGTAAATGGCACATGCATCTAAAAATCCAAAAGACGCAGTGAAGATTGAAAGTGAAACATCGATTATGTTATCCACTAAATAGAATAGAAAATAAAACACTTTTTCTTTTTGTCTTATTTTCATCGTTAATTACATAGGCTGGTCATCTCTCTCTCATTCGATAAAACTTTTTTGAATCATTGTAAAATAAATATCTTAAACCTCTATCCCTTTAGAAGCCTGGATTTTAAATATCTTTCAATAATTTTATCTTTTATTGATATATTATGGCTGACGACCATCAATTAAAATCAGCTAGATGTTATTTTAGATTTTAGAGTTAGTATTAGACGGCATAAGTTTAGAAGGGAAACACTTGTCTATTTTGGTTTATTTCTTAGAGTATTGTTTATGAGAAGTAGCCGTACCTCTTTCTATTAAATTTAGGTTAGTAACTTAGTTTATTAAGCTTAAATTATATTATTTCGGCAACTTTAATTTTTCGTTTTTCATTGATCTTAGAATTATTTTGCTCTTTTTTGCGAGGAGAAATCTTTAGCAACAATTCATAATGAGTTAAGTTGAGAATCATTCTTAAATTACTGGTCATCCAAAAATTTACCGAATCCTAATTAATAATACATAAGAAAAATTTTATTAATATTCTTTATTTTAAAAGACAGTAATTGGTCTTGATCTTTATTCCTCCCCTTCCCCCTCCCTCTAAAAAAAATTTCTAGGCATTCTATTGCTAATCTTCCTGCAAATCTTCTTGTATATCAGCCTCTTATTCTAATATCTATTTCATCAATAATAAAGAAAGTTAACGCGGAAATTTTCTCAATTTTCTGTTCACTCCTTTTTTGCCTCTTTTTACAAATCCATTTAGGCTTTTTTTGACTGTTTCTAATGACTTATTCAGGACAAGACATAGAGATCCGAACCCCTCTTCCCCTCCTCTCCCACCAAAGTCAAAAAAATTGCAAAATCAATTGACGACTTTAATAAGAACATGAAAAAAAATTCAAAAATTAGTTTGGAATTTGTAGTACAACTTGACCTCAACCACTTACAAATAAAGGAAAACTGTAATATAAAATAATTTTATCTAGGTCTCTCTCTCTCTCTACCCCCCCCCCCCTCAAAAAAAATCCTAGCTATACTATTGTTTATTGCCAATTTTTACTTTCTTCTACTTATTTTCATCTGTTGTTGATTTTAAATTTAGTCTTTGAATTCGGAGAGAGAGGAATTTTTAACAAATTTCGAAATTTCAAAATTATAAATGACGGAACCAATCTTACTCCAGGCGAGTTTTCTCTGTTGGTTGATTTTTGGGTATATTTTGGTCTGTACATTCAAAAAGCTAACTTTGCCACCCTGACTCCTCCCTCCCCCTTTTTCTTTTCTTTCCCTGATGTCCTGGGTGGTCTCCTCAAAGCTGTCACTGCCAATAGTGTGGCCAAGAAAAAGGTAAATGGATTGAAAATTGTATCCTTTATGTTGAAATTCCTCAGTATTTGTCCTGATGATATCATCTAACAGCTACCATTGATCTCCTAGATGCAACCTTATAGAATTGTTGAATTCCTTAGAATTTTGCCAAATCTTCTCAAAACTTATTATTCTTAGATATTTTTCAAAATAGACAAGTATGAATGAAAAGAAAAAGATATTGTTTTTTAGAGTGGGAAATACTGTGTGTTGGTTAATTAATTGGACGAATGTCTGGGCCCTTCCGAGCTGATATGCTCACTAGATTCGCTCGAGCTCAAGGTGGTATTGCTGCCGTACGGATCGAGCGAACTCTGCACGGACATGGATCTCCCCTGGGCACATCTTCTCACTCTGTTGGGGGAGAGCTTCCCGGGGTCGACACTGGTAGGGTCTGCCTGCAACAAGAGACACTCTACACAACACGGCACCGGAACCTAGAGGCCCTGCATCCGTCCTAGTAAGCCTAGGCTCTGGCTGAAGACTTGGCTAGGTTCCCCGTTCTTTTATTCATCATTCATGCATCTCTCTCTCTCTCCTTATCTCTTTGTGTTGGAGGTTTCTTCAAAATTGAAAAGCTTTCATTCTCGGCCTAAGATATCTCTACCATCACCTAAGAGCAAAGGAGGAAGTATTTAAATAGAAATGAATGATATATTATTTTAAACAATAAGCTAGGTGTTTTTGGAAGTTTTAGAAGATCAACAAGGAAGGAAAAGGGGTTTTTTCTTGAGATAGTTAAAACTTGGCACTTGTACTCTTTTTAATATAACCGCATTACTGAATAATCACTGAAGGGGCAAGGCGGATGATGCAGCATCACCAATGTTCACCGTTCGCAATAAGAATGAGTATTCCTTGTGTTTTTGTGAAAATCTGGAGGTTTCACGGTGGTTTAGGGCATTCCTTTACTCTTCCACTATTAATTTATATTAAACAGAGTATAAAATTCAAACAACTTTGTAGAACTTTTACAATTCCATTGAAATTAATTCTCTTGCTACCAATGTAAGGAAGTAGGTATTGAAAAAAAGCTTAAATGTTCCGCCACCCCCTCCATCTACCGAAATGATAGAGTTTATAAGGATTTCATGATACAAGCTCTCCCCTAAATGATCAGATTTTAGGCCCCCCCTTGAAAATTTTCTGATTCTGTTGCAAATAGTAGCAATTAATGAGCAAAGCCGTTGTTCCACAAGCCAGACTTTCACAAAAACACTATGGCTGCTCACTCATCCTTTTAACACTGCCCATCAATGACACACAACGTTGCAATTGTCCGCTCTGCCCTCCACTACTCAAGTTTCATTAAATAGAATATAATAGCAAATCAGGTCCTAAACTGAATGTCATTTGTCTTATAATATAAAATGTTCTCAATTATCTACAATAATAAATTTGCTTTACTTAAATATTTTTTATGAATATTGTTATTATTATAGCCTTTCAATTATTTCAAATACTTCCAACACAAAATATGAAATCGGTTAAAAGAAAAGAAATAAAATAACTTTTATTTAATTTATTCATTTTTCTTCTTTACGGATATACGTAGGTTTTATGAAATTTCATCTTTAATGGATTTTCTCCAATTTCATTCTTAATAAAATAATAATAATAACAATGTGATAAAATTAAAAAAATAGGGCGAAATATTATTAACAGACAAAAAGTATAAATTTGCTTATTTATTATAAAATTAAAGAAATAAAATAAGGGATAAAAGGATTGGCTAACAGAAATCAAAGGAGAAATCAATACTTCACTCATACCCAGGGCCGCCCTGAAGGAAGAGCAAATCGGACATGCGCCTTGGGAGGACCCAAAATTAGTAGTAGAAAATTAAAAAAAAAAATTGTCTGGGGTTATGGGCGGTCCTGATCACATCTCCAAACGTATTTTTTTAGCATATTAATGATTATTTAAATAAATAAAAAATTCGTCTATGTTAACTGAAAAAATTAGGTATTATTTTTTGTCATTATAAACACGGAAAATGTTTTAAATTTCATTTTATTTACTATAAATAATATTTTTCATTTATATATATGCAATATATATATATATATATATATATATAGATAGATAGTAAAGGATTACATTTTTATTATTTGGGGCCAGTTCGAATTAATGTCCATTACATTAAATTTTGATTTTTTGTTTTTAATTTAATAAAATATTTATCTGCTAGATGAACACAATTTTTTTTTACTGGAGGGAGCATAATTTTATCTGGCCCTTATGCTCAAGGCATCGATACTTGGATGGATAGTATTATTTATGGCGTATTGGGCTGACTGGAACACGAAGGGACCTTAAAATAAATAAATGAATTTGAAAAGCTCTGTGTTGTAGTGGCGTGTCAACTGCGTGGAAAACTAAAACTATTTTTTTAATATAATAATAAATAATTATACATGCATTTTGAAAAATTAACATTTAGAAAAGAGAAAGAAATTATCTAAAAAACAACACGTTTAACATCCTTTAATCCTTTCTTTTTTTTTTTTTAATTCTTTAATGAGATATACCAATAAATTTTTCCGTATAATTGAACATTTTTTTGTTTATAAATTTCAATTTCTAATTTACAAATCTGCCCTTACTTCTCGATCTCGAGTTCTCACACCATATATGTCCAAAAAATTTTTCATTCAAAATTAGTGCTCATCAAACAAAAGTTAATTTTGTTGATTAATTCTTATTCTTTATTTTTGAAGTTATTTCATGTAAAAATAAAGAATAATACAAAAAAAAAAAAAAAAAAAAACCAATATAAATCAAACAAATTTTTGTATTTAATCATGAAAATTGATTAAAAAATATATTTTTGTCTTTCCGATATCAGAGGGTATTCACACATACAATAAACACTTTTTAATATTAAACCAACACTTATCCGCTTATCTTTATTAAAATTAATTGTTTGCCATTATTTTGTTTTTTTGCTTTATTACTCCTTTAGTCAAAGGCCATTAAGTACAATTGTTAATACATTAACGTTAGCTAATAAATAAAAAACAGAAATTGTTTTCCGTCGAATCTCAAAAGATCTTAATAGCTCGCGTTTTTTTTTAAACTAGAGTTCTAATTTAGAATAAAAATCAAAATTTAAGAGTTTTTATTTAGGGCTTCTTTTCTGATTGATGATAAAATTAAAGGTACTTATTAAGAAGATTCTCTTTCATGATTTACATTTAAATTTGAGTTTAAACTTCCAAAAAAATAGAAGCTCCTATTCTTGGCTGCAATTTTCTTTCTATATTAATATTTATATCGTCTAGAGCAGTGATTCTCAACCTTTTTTTTGTTACGGCACACTTTTAACGATTTCAAAATTTGGCGGCACACAAAGAA
>JAAAKE020147658.1:0-12944 GCA_010014785.2 Anisolabis maritima | reverse complement strand
AAAGGTACTCTGTTTAGCTCAGAGAGATATAGAGCGATAGGAAAAGTCATAGACGGAGCACTTGAACTCTAATTGGAATGTTCATTTACTGAAAAAAGTCATGCTGACAGAGAGAGCGCTCAAGGATCCTAGTGTTAATATACAAACTGTACATAATGATTTTGCGCATATGCACATGGGTCTGAAAAGGATAGAGATGAGCTTTACTGACACGGTTGGTTTCAACAGAGAGGCGTAAACATTCCAGTTTATATAGAATTTAATGGATGGAGCTTTCACTTTTTGGTAGAATTAAGCCTTTTAAACTTTAGATATTGACTAAGGTTTTATTTGAAAATAAAATATTAAAATTTACCCCACGCTCAGGCTCTGCAATAGTAAAGTTTTCATCTTCTCCTGGCAGCCAGGTGCCCAAAGAATCCATTTCTGCTTGTTCGAGAGCTCTTTCTTGAGCGGTACTGATCCTGTCCTCAATTTGGCTCAGATGGTCGCCATACTAAACGAAAAAAATTAATTAATTCGCTTGAAAGTGAAATGAACTAAGAGATTTCCTTCTTTAATCTTACTTACCTCTTCAAGGGTATGTCGACAAACTCGCACTAAGGCTTCCGCCTTGGACGTATAAGTTGAGTCTTTACCATTATATAGAACACAATTTGTAAGAATTTGTTCAACATCAGCAATAAACTCGCTACTATTGTGATATTTATGAGAGGTTACTTTTTTGGCAATCGTTTCTAAGTCCATTGGATTTTTGATCACGTTGTAATAATCTTTAACCTAAAATAATTTTTTATTAATAATAATTATAATTTGTTATTTTTTAGTTTTTTTTTTTCATTAAATAAATAAAATAGCTCACCTGTTTTTTATTAACTGGTTTGAGGAAAGGCCAGGACTCTGACATCGTCTTCAGTTTGTTATTAAGAACACTCTCAAGAATATATTGAAGTGCGACGACGTCATTGTCATCTAAAAGAGGATTTATAGCCTTTTCAAGTCTCATTAATTTGTCTTCCATCTCTGCCAGACGATTCACACATTTCGTCAACATAGTATTCGCAGACATAGTGAGTACACTCTTTGCCCCATTGTAGAGAGTTGAGTTCTCAACTATCTGATTAACATCGGCAAGGAATTCCTCTCGACTTTGATATTTCTTTTGTCGGAGATTCTCTCTTATAGTTTGAAGGTCCATTGGGCGTTGAATAATTTTATAATAATCTGGAACAGTCTTAAAAAAAAGAAAAAATTTTTTAAGATATTTTAATAAATTGGTAATATATAGTAGTAAGTAATTAAGGTAATGATGGCAACTGTAAATTGATGTTTTAGTTATATTAAATATTCCTATCTTAAATGCTATTAATATTTTATTTTACAAATATTTTCTGTAAAAATATGCTCTCTTTTTGATTTGATATAAAAGTATGATCATGTTTGAACTAGAGTTCCAAAATTAGCGATAATTTATGGCGTTTTAGTATAATCGCCGATCTGATTTTATCATTGCGTGTCAGGTGGAAGCAGTTCTAGGGCCGGTTCCTGTCTCCGAGATTGAGGGCCTCTGTACTAAGCGACATAGATACTATATATTGATATAGTGAGCAAAAGTTTTCATCCCTAAAATGTGAGGGTCTAACTTATTAAACAAGAGGCTTATTACCATTCCTAGTCGGTACAAAAATATAAATCATTGAAAAAATGATTGTCATAAGAGACTGACGGTCCTCTTAAATGTAGCTTATTAAAAATCAAGAATAATAAGAAATAGATCCAAAAGTTAGACATATAAAAATCATAATAATTAGCCTATCAATAAATAGATAGAGAGGGAATAAAGGATAGGAAGGGAATAGAGAGCTATTTTTAGAATAATTTTAATTTTACTTTTTCTTATTCATATAGAACAAAACCACCAGCTGGTGACAAGAAAAGATTCAGTCTTTGGGACTAATAAAAATTTTAAACCAAATGAGACTTATATCAAAATATTATAGCAAAATATAGCTAATATTGGGTTTGCTTATAAAAGAAATGACTGTAATTTAAAAATGATAAAAAGTTTACCTTTGAACTAACTGGAAAAAGAAAAGGTTGTACATTTGGAAGATCTCGCATTTCGTTCAGAATGGATTCTAAAATCGTAGAGAGAACAACCAAAGGATCAGTACGGCGACGATTTGCTGGTCTATTCTGTCTCTTCAAATAATCACAATGTAACTCATTAACTGCCCGTCTTCGTTTTTTAGCGTTAAAAGCTTCTTTAGGCACTTTAAGTAATAGCGTACGGCGTTTCATTTCCTCAGCATGCTTTTTTTTACAAAAAGAAAAAATGTATTAGTTAATTTTTAATTATTTTAATAAATAAATAATTTATCACTTGACAAACCTTAAGAAGTTTGCCACTCAATTTAACTTTAGTGCCATCAACATTCACAAGATCTTCGTCATCGGCGTTCAATTGTTTTTCAATTTCTTCTTCTTGTTCTTCAGTCATTGCTACATTAAGAGGGGGTGGAGGAGCGTTTGTTTGATAAAGAGGACAGGCTTTGTTTGTTCTCATGTGACCAACCTGAAAATAATAATTTAAATCAATTTTCACGAATTTTCATTTGAAAGAGTTATATATTTTTATTATAGGTCTTAAGTGCAATTATGATTCAATTAACATTATTTTTGCGAAATAAAAAATGTCTTTATTTAATATGTTTATCCAAAATTCAGATTAAGTCAGTGGCTAGGAAATATGTTATTATTGCACTGCCATCTAGTGTTCTAGGGATGGCTTTCTCTAAAGCAACCATCGAAAAGCCCATGCACTCACTCGCAAAAATAATATTGAATTAAGTTAAGTAAAGGGGAATTGTACTTACATTTCCACAAGCTCCACATTTGAGTTTCAAATCGGGTTTTAATTTTGGTTTCTTTCGTTTGTTAGGAGTTGTTGTAGAGGAAGTGGATGAAACCGGTGTGCTTGGAGCACTTACTGGAGTTGAAACAGGATTTTCAGTTTTGATATTGATAGGAGTAAAAATATTTGATGTACTTGAAGTATTTGAGGTATTTGAAATTGCTGGAAAACGATTGGATTCAGGTGACGAGGTTGTAACTAAATGAGATGAGGTATTGGTAAACATATTAGCGGATGTAGTCGATGGGTTTGTAGTATGAGATGATATATTTGAAATATGAGGAGTTGCTGGGCTAACTGAGCTGCTGATGGGTCCTGTACTTCCACTCATAATCACATTGCTTTGTGATGGTGTCACAGTTCCTGATAGAGTACCATTTTCTATTGTAAATGTACTATTGCTGCTAGTGAGAGAAGAGAGATTGGATAGAACCGAAGACTTGGGACTCATTTGACCAGTTTGGTGATGAAGAGATGAGAGAGCAGGTGGAAGCATTCCATGCCGACCCATCATACGTTCACGTTCCTTTAAAATAGTTTAAATAAATATATAAAAGTTGTTCAAATTTTAGTCTAAAAATTAATATCGTTTTAAAGATTACCTGATTTCGTTTGATTCTCCTTAATTGTTCTTGGATTCTTCGTTTTTCTCGTTTCATCTCCTCTTTTTGTTGTTCATCTAGAGTAGCAAATTGCCTAATAAAATTTTCATCTTTAGTTGTTCGTATTTTAACATAAGTATCAATCACGGCGGGTTTTCTAACAATTTCAATTCGAGTATATTCTTTGCCTTCGCCATTTCGGAAAGTTCGATAAATTTTAAGCACTCGACCAGGTTGGCTAGCACCAAAACTGAAAATTATTTTAAATATATAAATTAAATTAAAATATTTATATATTTTATTTTTGGCCCTTCACAATAATTTCAATTAATAAATTAATAAAAATATATAAATTTGCTTACCCAGCAATCGCCGCAGCTTCATCATCCTCTTTTTTCTTATCTTTGGCTTTTCTTGAATCGTGATCTCCGCCTGCCCCGCCTCCACCAACACCTTCACCCATCAGAGTCTTAACCAACTCTTGTCTCTCTTGTTCTTCCTTTTCCAAAGAGAGTTGGGTACTTGTTTTTTTGTTGCTCAACATATTTTCAATATTTTTTCCCATTTCTTCAATATCTGAACTATCCTCATCTGAACTTTCACCTTCATCAGTAGAAAGAACTTCATGAGATGAGAGTACTCTATTTTGAAGCTCGAATATACGTTGGCATTCTTCTTTATATCTAAAATAAATATTAAGTTATATCATTATGTAGAATTATATATTATAAAGAATCTAGGTGAGGCTGAGTATTTAAATTTAATTAAAAAATTCCCTTGCCTCTTTTATTTGTTTTTATCTAGTGAATTCAAAAATAGTCGAAAAAAATAATCAAATCACCTTTCCTGATGTTCAGCAATAGAAAAGCGATTACCTCTTGAAAACTTGGTCATTCCTTCTTCACCTGCTTTAGCTTTTTCAGTTGATAAAGTACGAACCACGTCAATTACTTCCCAACGAGAAAGTTTTTTAATCTAAAAAAAAGTTAATATAAAGAAGTTATTAAAATAAGAATTTAAATTATAAAACATACTTCTTCTTCAGGAACACCAAATTTTCTTAAAAGGGCTTTTGCATTATTGAGGGAAAGACGCCTTAGATCAGCATCCGTTCCAGTAACGGTTCTTTTTGGTTGGGCCTCTTGTTCTTCTTTACTTTGCTGAAAAAAAAATTAAAATTCATGAATGTAACAAGGTTATAACTACAGGACTTTATTGTTGATCAAGTTTTTATCAAGATTTTATTGTTATAAAAAGATACTCAAATCTACAATTGCTTGTTTTAAAAAACTATAAATTAAGCTCTATTAGTTTTTTGTTGAAGGTTCCTAATAATAATTCTACTTAAATGTTCTATTCTATATTCTTTGGCCAATCAAATCCAATGTTTTTATACCGTGGGTTTATTAGGTACGCGAACGTAAGAGAATCCTTCACCACATCCTGTGGGATCAGCAGGTCCAGCCAATTGAAGCAAGCATTTGCCTTTAATAGCCTGAATGTAAGCTCGAGTTGTATTCCATGGTGCCACTTTTACTTCATCATCCATCTTCAGTTGCATTTCTTCATCATCGTCTTCTTGTGGAGTGAAAAGAAATTTTTCTCCGTATCCAGCATCCTACGGATAAAAAAATGTGTTTTTTAAATAAAAAATTATTCAAAATAGAAGATTAAATTATAAACAAATAAAAATCAATTTAAAAAAAGGAAAAGATCATTTATAACCTTTTAGTATTTAATAAATTAAAATATTTTTAAATTATAGTTGAATGACAAAATTATGTTAAATGGATTTTTTCTTATTTAAATTTTATACAAATTAGTAGGCAAAGAATAACCTTAAGGCGTTGTTCGGCAGCAATCATACTAAAATAAGCGCAGCATTGTTCTGGAGAAACCATCGCTCGGATTTCTTCCTCAGTGGGTAATCGGAAATCAGGTTTTATCACCCACCAATTGGAGTCCATTCCTAAAAATCGTACACAAATTTATTAGAATATATGAATAATAATCCTCTTTTCCACTCTTCAGGTTAGTATTCTAGAGCAACACGGAGGGTTGCCTGAAGGTTCATTGTGATTGTAATTTAACGGTTTTTAATTAAATTATAATTAATGAAAAAATTTATAATTAGGATCAAATATTAACTTCCAGAACGCTAGCTATTACCCCATAGTGCTCTGAGGAATGTGAATTTTAAATATACAAAATATTGATGGAAAAATAACTAAATGAATTAAGTATAAGCCAAATGTGCATCTAGTGGCGCTCATCGAAGCCTGTGGTTTTAACTAGACTCTCGGAATGTGGTTAGTCTGAAATGGGGTTTCGAGATGAATGTTGATATATACTAATTAGTTTTTTTTTATTCATACAAATGTTAATTTTTTTTAGATATATTCCAACGTGTATTTATTATTATTGGAAGAGGGAGAGAAAATGTATATCTAATATATATATTTACCTGTTCGTTTGAAATCTGCACAAAGTTTGAGACGTTTTCGAATACTACTCTCGCTATGTGAAGGAAATGCCTTTTTGATATCATCCATTTTTATTCGACGAGGGAGATCTCGACTCTTCCAAAATAACCGATAAATGAATACTTGAAGGAAATCTCGAACAAAATTATTTGCTCTCTTAGAATTTGGTCCAGGGACCTCATACAACGGGCATTGCTGACCAACGACAAAAATTGCATCCACCTCTCGAATATAATATTGATGACTGAAAATTAAAAAAAAAAAATAGAATGTTTTGTATTTATGATTAGTTAGCTCTCTATTTAAAATACAATGGGACAATGCATTAAAAAAATTTAAATTGAACATACCGTGACCTTATGATAAGAAAATCTGTTTCTAGAGTTTTATGTTCATAAATTGGAGCTCTATACATGTTATTTTCAACCGCCTGTAAAGATTGTCCTGGAGGTAAATGTCCCAAAAATGGGGAAGTATGAGCATATGCGACTTCACCATAACGATATTCTTGAGGGCCTTGATCTTTGCCAGCTTTTCGTTTGTAATAATTTTTTACTTTAGAACACATGCCAACCTGAAAGAAATGAAATAAATATAATAAAAATTAAAAGAAAAAAAAAGAAAGTTTATTAAATAAATATACTTGATTCATGAGAGGAGGATGTTCTTCGCAGAATTCAATGAGCACCAATTCCCCATCTCTTCCAGTAAGATCTTCAGAAGTTCGCATGAAAAACACATCTCCCCCTCCACTAGCGGCCCTTTCTTGCTCTCTTTGCTAAAATTAAATAAATATTAATATTCTTTTATTTTCTTATAAATGTTTTTGTATCAAATACCTTAGCTTTTTTACGGATATGTTTGAGTAGAGGTAGCACCGGATGTGGTCCAGGTGTAGAGAGAGCACCATGACTGTATCTCTTTATTGGAATTCGATGGAAATTTCGTAGCCGCATTGGACCCATATGAGTTTGTACAAAAGGAGCGCGTAATTCCACAACCGGAGTTGAATGCTGAATTAAATTGCCTCCTCCCACTTTCAATCGAAGAGAAGATTCGGATGACTTTGGCATATAATATCTAAAATATTTTATAATAAAAATATATTTAAGCTAGGAATAAATATATAATATATATTGCCCTATCTCTTGGTGGAGAAGTAGAGGTCTCTTCTCATGTACCAAAGGTCAGTGGTTCGTTTCCCGACCTGAGCGACAAAAATTTATTTAAATTATATTGGCTACCAATTAATTTCTAAATGGTTTCAGATACCGAAAAAAGACTTAAAAATATATATATATATTTAAAATAATAGAATATATTTAGAATTATTGAAATAAATAAAATCCTTTTTTTTTTTATAATATTTATAACAAATTACGGCGGTTATTTTTTGATTATTTGATAATACTCTAAATTATTATATTTTATTCAATTTTGGAAATATATATATATATAAGAAATATTTTGACAAATAGACTACAACAAATATGTGAAGAAAATTTTGGGATTATCTTTCTATTGTTCCTAGTAGCATTATTGTATTAGAATTATATCGTATTATATAGTAAAAAAAAAAATGGTGTGATAATGGTAATAATAATTTCTGTCTCGTACGTATTTTCGTTTTTGAGAAATCTTGTTCACGCACACACATAGACCATTTTGCGAGACCTATTTTTTGATTCAGGGAACTTAAAACGTATATTTCCGTTGTAATCTCGACATCGACATTTTTTTGAGCAATATTTCTCTTTATATAATATATAGGTAGAGGTAAGAGAAAGTAAAAATTTATTTACAATATATAAACACCCCAATTTTTCGATTATTTAATATTAAATATATATTATGAAATGATCAAAGCAATCTCAAAGATATGTGAATAGAGAGGAAGTCAGCTAATAAAACTCACTCCCATTTCACGTATCTCTGATCTACGAACAGCCACTTATCTCATCGTGAAGATTCAAAGCAATCTTTTTTTTTGGGAAGCCGAGTACTAGGTACCTCAAAATTGACTAAAGTTTTAAAATGCATCTTTTTTTAACTTTTTCGAATGTTCATATCAAGTTAGTGAGAAAATAATGAAATTGTCTTAGTTTCTTAGTGTAAAAAGTGGAGACTGATGCAATAATATCTTCATATATAATAATGTAATATTACTAATTTAAGTGGTTTATAAATACCTGTCATTTGAAACATTGAATGGATCTCGATCAGGTGACTTGGGTGGAGGCGGTGGCGTATCTTCTTCCATCACGTTGATCACTCCAGCTTTGCCCAATAATAATTTCGATTTTTTCACATGTGGATGTGGAATTTTGACTTTAGTTGGTGCTACTGAATCAGAACGTTGTTTTGCTGGATCAATATCATCAGGAATTCCTAATACAATATTCTCATCATTCGGATCCAGAGTTAAAATTTTTGGTTTGGGTATTAATTTCATATTTTCACAATCCCAAATCACGTCATCCTCCCAAACTCCATAGACAAGTTCTTCGTTTTCAACAGGGAAAATAGAATACCAAGTGTCATCTTGAGATTCATCTATGCGGGTGAGATGCTGTTTCATCATTCTGTTAAAGAATTCAAATTATGAAAATGATATTTAAAAAAATAAGTAAAATAGAATAATGAGATTTGGAAGTAGATTAAAGTTTTCTCTATTTAAAATAGTTACTCCAATATTTTATTTTGGAAAAAGAGAGAAATATTGAAATAGTGTTTGGATTAATGATAAAAAAATAAATAAATTTGGTCAAATTTTGTTAATTATTACAACAGAAATGATAAAGAAAATAAAATTAATAATCAAAAATGAAGAATAAAAAATTTGTAAATTAAAATGTGTTTCAAATTGTCAGTTAAAAAAGCTTACAGTTGTTTGGAATTTTTGTTCGCTGCGTTTCCAGTCGCTCCAGTACCAATTCCCATTCCTCCACCTCCAAGGCGAACGGTTCCTCCTACCACATGTGCTACGGCTCCCTTTCCTGGTTGACTGAACGCTTGTGCCGTCCTATTCCCGCTTGATGGGACCCAACCGGCTGCATTCGTTTTGCAATTCAATTTTTGCATTACCTAAAAAAATTAATTTATTTATAAATGAAGGATTAAAGTAAAAAAAATCACAAGTAATAATTGTTGAGCGGGATATGATAAAATTTGCTACCTTATGTTTGATATCTTCTCCGTCCCATACAACTTCATCTTCCCAATGTGTTTGTGTAACCATTAAAAAGGCATCATCAGGAAATTCTTTATCACCAATAATCTTGATTTTTTCCTTTTCCTCTTCAATCTAAAAATTATTTATTTTTAAATATTTTTTTCCATTTGGGCAAATTTATTAAAAGAAATAAAAATAAATAATACTTTTTCTTTCAATTTAAAGCCATAATTGAAACCGTCTCCAGTTTCTGGGACATCCAGCATATCATACCACATTTGAGCGGGACCAAATCGCCAATCAGCTACTTTAGGACCCATTTCATTGATCTCACCAGTTTCTTGTTTGCCAGTTTGGGATGTATCCTCTACAGGGCAGAGGAGTTTGGCCTGGAAATTTCAAAGATAAAATTGAAAAAGGCTAAAAAAATAAAACAATACTTAAGATTATAATTAAGAATTGAAGGTTGGCTGAGCTTTTGCATTGGAATGTAGATGTATTAGGATTCATTTTTCAAACATTTTATCAGGAAAGGGAAAATAACAATTACGCTCCATTAATAATATTTTTCATTATTCATTTATTCATTAAAAAATCATGTGCGAGTAGAGCTTCTTACTTCATCATCAGATGCCCATTGCTGTTGGGGAGGTATTGAGCCATAATTAAAAGTCCATCCTTGACGTTTGACTGGGCGTTCTTCTCCATCGGATCCACTATCAGTGTGTCCGTGATGGGAATCTCTCCTGTGATGTTTTTTCTTTTTTCTTCTTTTTCTTACACTCCTCCAAATTTGAGGCAAACTACTTGGCTTTCCGGGGCCAAAAAGTCTTGAAAATCGCAGCACCTAAATATAATATTAATAAGTTTGTTAACATCTATAATATTTAAAGAAAGATGATTTTTTTTCTCAACCATAATATTCCATTTAATAATTTATATTTAAAAAGAAAAAACCTACTTTATCTACACGGAAATCAGGGAATATTTCCCTAACATCAACATCTGCATATTTTGAAGGTAGCATGGCAGCCAGAGGAGTTTGTTTCTTCTTTTCATCCTTTTCATTCTGATTCTGATTAGAGATTGACATAGTGGATGAAGGAGGAGGCATCAATTGACTGTCTGTAGGTCTTTCATCGTCCGCATCATAATCGGTCGCATCAGGATCATTTTTAATTGCCACCATAGGCGGAATATATTTTTGTACGGCTTCATTTTGAGCAGCAAGATCCTCTGCATATTCATCAATAGTGGAAAAATCAATGGCTGATTCAACCTAAAACAAAATAAATAAATATAGATAATCAGCAAAAATAAGGATGCGCAATGTGATATGTCTCTATTTTCTTAATCTAACAAAGAATAAGATAAGAATCACATCTTATTAAATTTAATTTGATGAGAAACAAGAATCTAATATAAAAATAAGTTTGGGATTTATTCTTTAATATCGAGGATTCTTTGGGCCTTAGAGGGATTTAACTTCCAAGTCCGATTCCAAAGAGTAAACTAAAAATTTATTTTATAACGGTGATTTCTGTCGTAGTTCCTTGAAATGAAAATAAACAGCTTAAGGTCATTACTATATATAAATACATATTATCCTTCTAAAAAGTAATTGGACAATCTGATTCTTTGATTTCGTCTTAATTTAGTTTTTTAAAATAAAAAAAATTAATTTAGGAGAGCTATATGAAATTCCAAATCATCCAATTTCATAATGCTCTAGTTATTATTAAATTTATTATTTTAATATTTTATGGAGGTCTTTTAATTATCCAATAAAACCGAAGATACGTTGTCTAATTACTTTTGAGGGAGGTTAGAATATATATTGTATATACTTTGAGAATAAATTCTATCCTTCTCTCAAAAGTTCTTAAGAATTTTAATCATATACAGTCGTTAGAATCCGGACAAAAAAACGTTTTATGCAAAAAGTTGTTTATTTAAGCCAATATACAAAGATATCAAAAATGCTGTTATATCTCATTTAAAGGATCCTTGCTGAGAACTTTCATTTTATATAGCCACCCTGCACCTCTATCACCTACTCGATCCTTGGCCTAAAGCGCGAGCTGATTTCAACTGATCGCGGTTCATGGCCGTGAACTCTGCCTCAATAGAGGCCCGGAGGGAGTTTACGTTAGAGTGCCTAGACTTGTTGGTTTGTCTCTCGACTACGCTCCACACGTAGTGGTCCAGAGAGTTTAGGTCGGGCCTGTTAGGAGGCCAAAAGTCCTTCGACCAAAACATGTCAGAGAGCCAATTTTGAACTAAATGGCTCGTGTGTGCGGGTGCTCCATCTTGTTGATAGATATACGGTCTCCCAGAGGCCACAGTCTCCATCCACAGCTTTACCACTGACCTCAGTACCTCTAAATAAACGTGATCATTTCGCCCTTCTGGAAGAAATGCGGCGGCATGACATCGCCCTCACTTAAGAGACGCTCAGGACGTGGATATTGACCGGAAACTTGGTCTTGCCCACCACAGGGACGTCCTTGCGGTTGTGATCGAGCCAACGGTGGTTTCTTGGGTTCACTTTGGCATCCATGGTGAACATTTTTTCATCAGAGAAAAACTTAATGCGAACAGCAGCTTCGTGTTTTAATGAGAACAGAAGCAACTTGCAGCGGTTAATTCTTTTGAGCTTGGCGGCCTCGGAGAGCATTTGGCGGATCTAGAGGACGTAGGAGGTATATCTGAGATCCTCTTGAGCGATCGTTAAGCTCACCCCCAAGACGGAGGCCAATTTCCGAAGCGAGGTCCCTTGGTCTTCCAAAATCACGTCTTGGGCTCTTCGGATGATCTCTGGAGTCCTTCTGGCACGAAGGCTTTCTATAATCGCCGCTCTTCTACCGTACTCCATGCTTGGGTTGACTAGCTCGGCCATTTTGGGGATTTGAAAGTCTTACTGACATATTTAGCTAACTTTAGGGCCAACTAGCGCCTATCCCTGAATTCAAATATATAGAGAACTTCAAATATAATTTTGTCCGGATTCTTACAACGCATCCTGTAGATTTTTATAGTTTTTTTATGTTAGTTTACCTTTTCAGTGAAAGGTCCTTCTTCCTCTTCTTCAGCCCCTTTATCATTGTTTAAATTGTCGTCATTTCTTTCATTGTCGGAATCACTATCTTGACGTATACGTTTTGGAATAATTTCTTCAGGTATCACCTCTTTTACAAATAATTCAAATCCAAAAGGACCCAACGAGGACAAATGGCGTTCAGCATCTTTGTCCAGAAAATCATTTTCTAAATTTCCAGATTCATCGACATTGCCAAAGAGGAATCTAGTGGTAAAATCATCACCTCTTTCATCATCGCTGTCTCCCATTTTGTTCTAAAATAAACAACATTACTGAAAAAAATCTCAAAAATCATTTCAAATAGTATCTATGTTCGAAGCATATAATCACATTTATTTTAATAAATATATTTTTAAAAATACCCTGATTAGTCGAAATTAAAAACATGAGTTGCTATTAAAAAATATATAAAACATCCTTATATTAAAATAAAAATGAAATTCTAAATAGAAAATTATTCATTAAAATAGAAATACCATAAAATAGCCTTTTTTTAAAAATAAAATTTATTATTAAAGTTTTGTCAATAAAAATTGTCTTAAACTTAACTTTAAAAATTTCTTTAGTCTTTATTTTAAGTCAATAATACTTACACCTGTTTTAAGCAAAATAAATACAAAATAATCCTTCCATTAAAAATAATAACTTTACATCTCAAAAAATTACAATTTCA
>JAAAKE020147647.1:0-12945 GCA_010014785.2 Anisolabis maritima | reverse complement strand
GATGCGGTCATAAGTCCAGAAAGTGTTGTTGACTTGGACAGTGTATATGATTGATAGGTGTTCTGCAAGTGAGAGCTTTTATCTTGAGGAAGTGGATTTTATTTATTTATTTATTTTCCTCCTATTATATATCCGAAAAATGGAACACATTATGCACTTTATGCATATAAAATATATAAATTTTTAAAAACAATTTGTAAATCCTGTTATAGCAATAGCTAATAAAATATTAAAATTTATATATATAATAATATAATCGGGAAATGTTTGCCACGTCCACATGATGACGTTGCAATCAAAGGTTGCGAGCAGAGTTTGACAATTATTTCTAAAAGTGAGATTAGGGAAAAATATAACGGGAATGTATAAAGTCTCTTTTTCAGGCCGTTGGTATATTTACTTTATGCTTATAAAAAAATTCGTTGATATTGAAGAAGTTAAACTATGTTAATAGTTAGAGAGAGATTTAAGTTTGTCGACTCTTTTTTTAATTGCCGAGGTCCCAGATAATGACTGCCCCCTCCCTTTTTTCCCTTAGATGGATTAACCATGATGGAAGTAGGTCACTTAAGCCAGTCAAGTCTTGATCCATTTAGCACCACAGAATCTGATCCAAAAGACACGTGTTGTTTTTGTTTTCTTTTTGTTTTTCTCTATCTAAGCGAAAGAGGGAAAAAAAGGAGATTTATTTTGGATTCCAGCTGAGCTGAAGGGCCAAAGGTGCAATGACCAGACGTTGAAGCACTTGCCTGGAGAAAACAAACACGCCATGACTAAACACATCCATTCAAAGAGCGCCTTCATCGGCACACAAACTGTGAATTGCTCAATGACATAACCCGGCGAAATAGGGTGAGAAGGGCCTTAAAAAAGCTGCTAAAAAGGATAAATAAATATTTGCAATCTAATTGAAAAAGGACTATTTCCTATTTATATTATAAAAATAAATATAGAGATATATTTTTTTAAAAGAAAACAAAAGACGAGCGTAGAAATGGAACACAAACAGACCCCATGGATTCATTTTAATATAGTGAAGGATATCCTTCTCATAGCTCTCCCTATTCCTGGAAAATTATCCTCACTTTCTTAGCCCTATTATAAATCATTAATGCTGACATTGATACTTGTTCATTTTTTTTAAAGTTTTATTTTTGAGGAAATATCATTATGGTCTCATAAAATGTTTGCAATCTCTTTGATGATACAAAATCTGATATATTTATGGATTTTCATATTAAAAATAAGCAAATCAATTATTAATAGATCCAGAATATAAATTTATAAAGATTTCAATCGA
The DNA here is from genome assembly GCA_010014785.2 of Anisolabis maritima. Classification (NCBI taxonomy): domain Eukaryota; kingdom Metazoa; phylum Arthropoda; class Insecta; order Dermaptera; family Anisolabididae; genus Anisolabis; species Anisolabis maritima. The sequence goes on along the minus strand of JAAAKE020147647.1, from coordinate 11,645 downwards.
AATATAATAATATATAATAAAATAATTACTGGATTCACGTGAAATTTAAGAGTATTTTTTTAAAGAATTATTTAAATAAATTAATAAAAATAACAATCATATAAACAAAAAATTCGCTAATTCAATCTATAACGCAATTTATATGTTTTACGGCATTTTTATTAATTATTCATTCCTGAATAAAAAATTCTTTTTTTCTCTGTCAAAATATTTTTTTTTATTTTTAATCATTTAATATTTATTTTGTTTAAAGTGAAATATTAATATATTTCCATATTAAATACATTTTTAAACATTTGCCTCGAAGCTACTTTTTAAAAATTATAAATAAACAATTAATAAAAATAATTTTTTTTTACAGGTATGAATGAAATCGAAAATTTTTGTGCACTGTCCCTTTGTGTAGAGGTAGAGGTTTCACCTCAAGTACCAAAGGTAAGTGGTCGCTCCCCTTACCGAGCGTTAAAAAATATTTATATTATATTGACTACCATTAATTAATATAAATAAATAAGGTCGGATTCTAAATGCCGAAAAAAACTTTAAATATATTATCGACAGGCCTAGAGCTCTGAAGATGGCCGTAATCAAGATATCGACAGTTCAGCAGGGGCAGGATAAAAAGAGAAAATACTTACTGTTTTTTTTATTTTCTTTCCCTTTAATATTACCTACTGTAGCTTTTTACAGTATTTACCTCGTTGAAATATCAAAACATTTTTGACTTTTTCTTAGTAAAGAAATTTATTTTTCTTTGTGAGTATACTTTGGCTGATGGGAATGTCCTCTGGGAATCGAAACCGGGAGTCATATGGTCACTTGATGCCCCAGTTAGGCTGGAGATCTCGGATTCGACTCCCGATAGGCATACCAGCAAAAATATACTCAAAAAGTGATAAATAAACTATATGGCTTTTATAAGCCATTTATTGAATATTACCTGATCAAAAGAATAAATTCTCTTATAATTTATTTTGGATATTTTTAGGACTATTCCTGATTCAGGGGCTCCTTGCCGTTATTTGAAATCTTACCCCAAATTCGCTGTTCTTATCCTTTTAAGGAAATTATAGAAAAAATTGGATTTCAGTTCCCAAACTGTTATTTGAATAATTAGACGTATTTCAATTACATCATGATATGAGAGTTATTAAATGACGTTAATAATTCCGCTATGTAGATGCATGCAAGGGAGGAGTGATCTTTAGGGCCAAGCCCAAATGGCATATAATTCGATGGGTGCGTAAGAAGTGAGATCACCAGGCTCGTCTTGTTAATTACATTCATTATTTATCTAATTTGATAGGTCAATTCTAGAAAAATATCTTTGATTGAGCTAGGAAAAAATAGATTTAAGATTCTTTTGAAAAATTAGAAATTTTACTTCTCGGCGGTAGATTGGAGAGTATTTATTTTGTTTCACAATTTTCTCTTTTAGTGCCTCTTTCAGCTTCCAATTTGTAGACTCACATGGTAGTTTAATGTTAAACTTCTTGAAATTCTTAATCCATCGTGTTGGCAGAACAAGTGAGTATTTCATAGTATGTAAGTTCCCTTTAGAAATCTAAATAAGGAGTCTGATTGAAAGAGAATTTGAAAAAGAACCGTCATCACTTTCTTTAACAACATGTAATTTGGTTGCGTTTTTTGTCGAATCCATTTATTGCTTTTTTTTATTAAGAAGATGAATTCCAAGAATAGACTGTTCCATTTCTCTTTGTGCAATACTGAGATTCTGTTCAAACTTTTTTGTTAGAGCCCCAAGTTTCTCAGGCATAAAGCATTGATCAAAGAAAGCAAAAATAAAAATACTTCTCTTTTGGATTTCAGAAAGCTTTGTTGTCATATGGCAATGTTTGTCCGTTACAAGATAAACGAACTCTGACACTAAGCAAAAAATTGTTGTTTTTAATAATTTGAGTTCCAGATTTTGTTGAGGAACGCATCTTCAATATTAATATTGAATACACATTTTTATATTTCAATTTTTCAGCGGCCCTGGTTTTGAGATAGAGGACTAAAAGTACGAAAAGTCAGTGGTTCACTTTCCGTCATGAGGGACAAAAATTTATTTATATTATATTTTCTACAATTATTATAAATAAATGACGGAGTCTAAATGCCGAAAAAGTAAAAAAAAAAAAAAACTGGTTAATGGACATTACATTTATCTTAATTTTCTTCTTCTGTTTTTTTCATTTCTTGGACAGATTTTTATTTATTTATTTAAATTAAAACTTGTTTTTAAAAAATCTCATCCTCTATTAGAAAACCGAAAAAATTATTCATAATTGGAGTAGTCTATTTGGTTAAAAATTTCCCAATTAATACGAATAAATTTAAGTGGAATGGTGGTGAGTAGAAAATACTTTTAATTAGTATAATTTTAAATTATTAAATTTTTTTTATCAATAAGCAATAAAATTATGGAAAGATGAATTAAACAATCTGACAAGAGTCAACATCAATCGGATTAATGAAAAGTCGCAAAAATAAAGTTTTAATTTATTATTCTTTTTTTTTTTTTTTATTCTATAAACAAACAAAACATTTGAAATGAATTTTTTTAATTTAAAAAAGACAATAATTTTTAATTTAGAGTGATTCGTTTTTGATCGAGGCCATCCAAAATCATCAACTGCATATGTTGAATATTAATTAAAAAAAATTTAATATGCAAGTAATTTTGATTTTTTTTCTAATTTCATAATAAAATGATTTTATATATTAAAAGATTGAAGCTTATAAAACAAATAATTAAAAAAAAATTTCAGGACGACTTTTTTGCATGATATCCCCCCTATGGAAGCTGAAATAATCAATATTCCTAGCTAGACAGAGTTAGATATCTAAATAAATACTAGTAAATATATTCCACGAGGCTGTTGCTTATAATTTCTCTATTTATAAAAAGTATAAACATTTCACCATTAATCCTTCCTTAAGACTCGTTTCAGCGTCTCTTTTTAATCTCTTCTAAAACTGAATTGAACATATTGCAAAAAAAAATTGATTGCACAACCAATCCGATTAATTAATTAAAATATTTATATTAATTCCTAAATAGAATAAGTACTGAATGAAATTGGCATCGAGCTTACCAGTGGCCTTTGCCCTTTTCATTTGGTGATAGCCATTTGACATAGTTTTATAAATAAATATACAGTGTGAAGATTAGAGAGAAAAAAAAGCCATTTTTTTAAATATTAACGTATCTTGAATGGTGTCTGATAAAGTGTAAAATATGTATTGCTGAACCTAAAGGTCAATTTTGAATGTAGGATTTTCCATAAATATCTCTTTGTTGGTAATAAGTTATTATATAACTAGTCAATAAATGATTATTTATTTTAAAATAATTGCACCAAGATTCAGAGATTATATTTTTAATTTAATCAAGGTCCTATTTTAATTCATTAAATAATCAATTTGAGGCTTTTTAAAGTCTTTTTTTTGACATCTAAGCCAATACAGACATCGTCAATATTTATTTAAATTAATTGTTGACCATTTTTTTATTCTTTAAATAAATTTTATTGCTTAGTCTGCTCGTCCCTAACAATTTTTTGACTTCTAATATTCCTTTATAGACGATATTAGCAAATTGTATCATTTATATAAATAAATAAATAAATATATATATATATATATATATGTGTGTCTATATGTATCAAATAGGGGGATTACACCTTGATTTGTTTCAAGGATAAATATGAATCTGTATTTTACTTATGTACCTTTTATTTATTTCGAGTTCTCCTATACGACTATACGACACACCCCATAAGGTTGGGATCGGTTCCCTAGAGCAAGAGCTGTCTGTACCTTTGCTCTAAGCAACAGGAATATAAATTAAAAAATTTGAAACCCTAAGAAGCTCACAGAGTAAATGGATTGGAAACCCGAGTCAAGATTAATATTTCGTTTTTTTCTTCCTCTATTTTCATCAGGTGGGATATAGCCAGTCAGTCTTATTAGGGGGAGGGGGGGGGAGAAAAACGACTGCTTTTGCTGAAATTCGATATTAACCTAATGAAAAATGTTATAATAAACTTGAATTGAAAATATTTATGATGGAATGTGCTATGAAAAAAAATTTATATATATATATATTAAACTCACATAACACTTGATAAAAAATTTTTTACAAAATATTTACAAGCTCATCACCTGCTCTCTGATATTAAGGGCCCTAGACAAGTGTAATTTATAATTTTATATATTTATATATTATAATTTTGGTCTATCCTATCATCCTTCACTGGCTGGCTTCGTTTCCTCCCTCGGAACTCTTTTTTCCTACTTTCTATAAAAGTTTGCATAATATACCTCTACAGATTACAGATTAAAATATTAAGTCCTATTATGAAATTTTCATTTAAACAGAAAAAAAAGAAAGTAAAAAATAATTGTTATAATTAAAAAATAGGCAGTTAAGTTGCCACACTTTCCTCCAACATATTTTTAGCCATCGCTAAATCCTATAGGAATATAAGATGTCAAAAAAGTAAAAACATTGTAGAAAAGTCATCAGAATGCTTATTATCTTATACCTAATTTTTTTCATTTTTTAGTATAAATCTATTCTCACTCAACGGATTATTATGAACATTGGCCCAAGGCTGAAGATAAAAGTCTTTATTATTAACTTATGAGTTTCAAACATTTGGCCTAGCAAATCCTGAGAATATCGTGGTGCGCGATAAATTGAGACCTTTTTACCTCCTGCGGACCAATCCGCTTCAAATTTCAGCACCTTCTTAAACACTTCTAGAGCTATAAAATTATTAAGTTTCATTATTTTCCAATGAGTGGTTCCAGAGATATAACCCAAAATAAAACCTTCACACATTCACTAATATAAATAAATAAAGACGGAGTCTAAATGGCCGCAGATGCCGAAAAGAGGTTACAAACACAAACATATACATATTCGCACATTAAGATTTTTTCACTTTTGGGATCCTTTTGAAACGCCAAGATATTTAAAAAAATTGGAGGGTGGTTACATTTTCCACCATAATAATTTTAATTTCTCCTTCCATTATATATAATATAATAGTGCGGGAAAGGAAAAAATCCTATTCTCACAATTACAATTTACATTTGGACATCTTAATATTTTAGTTTTGTAAAGAAATTTTATTGATTTCGAACGATTTTTTCTCCTATTTTATTGCTCCATTCTCAAGTCCCCCGGATGTTGTTATTTCACGTTTTCGCTATTCTGAAAATCCAGATCGAAAGGCCGGAGCCCATAACTCACCGACTCTTTTTGCCTGGCTTTCTGAAACTTGAGCACTCGGGGATCCCTTTGCCCTTTTGTGACACTGTTTTGGGGGCCCCCGGGGTCCCACTGACCTTCTGCCCGTGTCTCCGGCAATTCCCCCCTTCCTCCTCAATAGGGTGATTCCAAATGCGTGTTAACAAGTTTTTTTTTCTCCCTTTCTCTGGTTTCTTTCAAGGTGTGAATTAACGTTGGTATCTCATCATCTGACAGCATGAATGTATTATTTTAAATAATAAAAAAGATTGTACCTTTTTGGATGTATCGTATTAAGGTAATCATTTTCATCTGTCAAAAATAACTATAATTTCCACAATATAAATATAATTCAAATCCTAAAGGCAATTATTTATCACATATGTTTATATTTTTGACAAATTAATCAATAAAGCTATTGCACATTAAATGTAGACATTAATATTTTAAACCCTGTTTTATAAAATATTATTTATTTTCAGATCAAAAAGCAAATATTTTTATTATGAATTTCTCATTTTATTCAAATTAGGCTGTGTTAGTAATTTGAAAGACTAAATATAAATAAAGGTTGCAGCAAAAATTTTTCTCTATTAGTTGCTCTATTTGGAATCTAATGTTTTTGCTTATTATTCTTTTTTTAACCCCGAAGATAGTTTTAACCAAGTGCAAAATATTAAGAAACTCATCGAAGCCACATTTTGTATTTTATTATATACCTATATTAAAAGATTTTTTATTCAATATATATATAAATATAATAAAAGAACAAATTTTCCCTTTTCTCTTAGAGCAGAGGTAAAGCTCTTTAGATCCGCTTTCCGTTTAATTTATTTAAATTATAAAGACCACCAATAGATTAAAAAATATTAATATATCTAGATCCCGAAAAAGATTTTTTTTTAATCCAAATTTCTTTCTTCCTTAAATTTCCTCTAAAAATTTCTCAAATTTAATTAAAGAATTTACTTCGAAAGAATTATCAATCAATTACTTAAAATTAAAAAATTTGCATATTAGATGAGTGATTTCATTACACAAGAAGGATAGCATTTTAGCTAGTGATGCACTAATTACATATTTTAAATATTTATCTTAGCTTGGACCTTATGGGTGAATTTTTTCTTAGTAATCAGGTCTCCGTAAATAAATGAAAACGTTATTTATTATTAATTTCCATCAAACTTCTTGAAAGACTTTTCTTTTTTATATTTAACTTAAACCAACCCTTGGGTTAAAAAAATTCTAGATATTAATAAAACATTTATTTCATTTTGAGGAAGCAAGTAAATTTTATTTAAAAAGAAGGGCTGTAAAAAATAAATTTTATTTTAACTTGTGATTGGCGTTTCCCTTCCCTCTCTTTATTTATTTTTTGACCCATTATAATACTAAATAAATTATATAATTTTTGAAAATTTTAAGAAAAAGGAGTACCATTATTGGATTTGGTTATTTCATCCCACTGAAGAAAGGATTTCTTATATTTGGTGGCGTTTGAAACAGTTAATCTCGAAACGCCTCCGAGATCGATAAGCAAATAAAGTCTTTTAAAATGCGCTCCTAAGATTAAAAGGATTTCATCTTTTCTTGCTGGAAGGTAGGCAACCAAAATGACCAATTGACTAATAGATTTTTCGATTAATTGACATGCTAGAGGAGCTCAATAGCAATTAATCTGAAATGAATTGGTCACTTGGATTGGCTACTTTCCAGCCTCCAAAAACGAACGAATTTCTACACCCATGATACTATAATCTGTGATTATTTCACTCAGGGAAATACACAGTTGGTTACCCGAGCTAAAGCTGGTGTTTCCTCTACTCCCTTTATCCCAGTCTCCTCATCAAGCGACAGACTGCGCAGCGGGCCAGCTTGCTTCTTCTCTCCCTCACCACTCTCTTTAAAATTAAAAGGGCCAACCCCGTAAAGAAAGGCCAAGATAGAAAGATGTGATTATCCTCAAGAATAATTTTAAAATTTATCCAATTCAATTCCAATAAATTTTTAAAAATTATCATTTTTTTTTTAAATTACTCTTGTAATATTTATTTATTTATTTTTATATTAATCCAACAAATCAAACATCAAATTCAACTATAAGCAAAAAACAGAAAGCTCTTTATTTATACGAATAATATTTATTTTATTTGTTATTTGGTGGTTTTTATTTTATCCAGAATCATAGCTAAAGGCTCTCATTCTCCCCCCCCCCCCCTTTCGCCCCCATACTCTAATTTTATATGCTTCCATTATCTCTCAATTTATTATATCTGAAATTAAAAATACATTCACTTTCGTCTCCATCTAGCTATATAATTTAATTATTTATTTATAACAAAATTCATTAATGTATTACACAAGCGCAAACAAAAAATTACACTTCTTTTTAATAATTAAATTCGAACATTTACTAAAATATGAATTAGAATAATTTAATCCCTTAAAAGCTGAAAAAACATTAGCATGAAATTATTCACCACCATCTTAAATTTTATATATCACACAAGAGAAGCGTTTTATTCTACGAAGAAGTTACCTTGAAGAAAGAGAATTACGAGGGAAATAAACATTCATTTCCATTTTTATCACAAAAATTACTCTTTCCACTTTGCATAGTAATGAAATTGAGAACTCCAGGCAATGTTATTATTATTTGAAAATAATTTTTATTAACATATGGAACAATTTTTTTTTTTTAATAAAATGCGTTGTGCCCTTATACGGTTTTGCACACGATCTTCTCCAGGAGCGGATTTTTACAGAAGAGAGAGAAAATGGTGAACTGCTTAGAGCGATCTTCACAAGGAGTCTTGAATCCTTAAATATATATTTTTTAAATATATAAAAAATTAGCCTCCGGAAGGACCCAAATATATTCTATTTTCACATGTTTTTGGCTTTCCTTATTTTTATTTGACCCTTTTTATAATTGTTTTTGACTTTATCATTTGATTTCCTTGACCCTTCTGAATACGCCAATAGCATGATTATATAAATATATTTATTATTTATTAGGAAACATAATTGTTTATCAAATTTTATTAATTATATATATTGGGTGTAGTGTCGAGTGCATGTTATGTATTGATTTTGTATTATTATAGATTCTAGTTATTAAATTAGTCCAAATCAAACACTATAGTCGTCTGTTAAATTTAATATGAGGATAATAAAATATTAGAACAAAGAGAAATATTAGACTGGATCATTTGCTTTCAATAAATACAATACTAATTAAATTTCAAGAGAGGCTAATTACTTGCTCAAATAAATTTCTCTTACATTCAGTAATGAGTTCCAGAGTCACGTTTTGCGATAAAATTTAAGAATAATAGTCTTTTGAATACTTTAATAAATAACTTTAGGTGCATTGAACTGAACACCTTATCGGTTTTAACTTTTCCGACCAACCGAAGGTTAGATAGGTAAAGTCACAAAAAAAAAAAGAATAGAAATTGAATTAATGCTGTGTTTTGATCTATTCTCTTTTTTCGAATGATGTCCCTGGTAATTTTCTTTATAATTCCAAAAATAGTAAATCATTTGTGTTGAAATTTAGCACACATAAAATAGACTACATCGTACCATTGAGGAGAGGGTGGGGGGATGCAAAATTATTTTTTTTATATAACAATACTATAGTTTTTTTATATATTCTAAAATTAGATCTTCTCTTTAGTAAAACACTTGAATCTAAATTTGTTAAAAAAATTATTGACCATTGCTGTATTCTCATTCAAATAAATAAATAAAGCAAAGATTGTAATTAATTAAAATTTAATTTTTAATCAAATAATGAATGTGATATTTAAAAATATTAATTCAAACTAATCATTTTTTTAAAGTCTTTTCGGCATCTGAGATCATTTAGACTCTGTCTATATTTATTTAAATGAATTATTATCCATATAATTTAAATAAATTGTTCTCGCTTTGGGCGGGAAGCGAATCATTGACTTTAGAACGTGAAGCGAGACCTCTACCTCTGCTACAAAGGGCTGTGCTCAAATTAATTATTATTATTTAAAATAATATTTTTTGATTTTGTTAAATACAATATTATTATTTGTTAGTAAATAGCTGGTAAAGTTGACCACTCGACTTGTTAGAATAGTCAATATAACAGTAGTATTTGCTCTGGCCCCTCCTTCCCAGGGAGAGAGCAAAAATATCGTATCGGGATTTTTTTCTAATGAGAATTCTCACCCAGAGTCTTATAATTAGGAAGAGGTGTGCTATGTTAATTATTTCTCTAATTGTGTATAAAGTTGTTTATAATAAATACAATTATATTTAGAGGAAATTTTTTTTCAGCACCATTAATCAGAATGCACATGTTTATTTATTTTTTCGATCTCTATAAATAATTTGCTGTGCTTAATTAAACAGACCAATCATATAGAGCTCCAAAAGAAAATATTTAAAAAAGGAAAAAATTTGAAACAACTTCCCGAACGAGTCACAAAAGAATCAGGAACCACATCTGATATGGATATTTTTAGAAATTAATAAACATATAATTATTTATCAAAATTTTCTCAAATATAAACAATTAAGACCTAGTTAGATGACAGACATGTTCCAACAGCGTTAGAGATATTTTAATACCTGTATGTAAATATACTAACAGAACTCCCTGATTCAGTATAAAGTGATTATTATAAATACTATTAGTCCTATTTGTTTATATTTAAGATGGAAGGTGGCTGCTATACTTAATGGAAATAGTTTTCGGTATATATAATTTAAATCCAAAAGAAATGGAGATGGATAATAAAGAGAATTAGCTAAAAAAGTAAACCGAGTCTTCCCCGGAAGCAAATTTTGTGAGGTTATTATTTTTTCGGGCTAGCTTTTCTTCTTAGATTCAACGTCAAAAACCTCGACGAATCAAATTTAAGCTGAGCAGAATTACCTAAATTTGAAAAGAAATGGTTTATCTCTTTCACTAATTTTTTAACATGGTTGGAATTTTTTTTATTACAGCTCATAGATAGAAAAAGGATGGAATTTTTGGGAAGGAAATGCCGATCCGCTCATCATCCCCACTACTCATATACTCTATTTGACTATGATCAATCCCGAATGAACTCAGGTCTCAAAACAACCCTCCGCCTATATTTAGGCCCTTGTGTTTCCATAAAATTTCTAGGTCGAGAGGTTTACTAATTTATTATATGTTTTTCTTTTGAATCTTGAGCAACTTTATTTTGTCCTTTTTCGTTGTTGCTGTTTGGAAAAAGCGTAAAAAATTTTTAATAAATAAAACTCCTCAAGATTCAAAATAAATGCATTTGTCTTGATTCCTTGTTATTTTAAATTAATTATTTGTTTAGATAGACGTACTCTAAATCTCGTAAAGGATAAATGGAATAAAAAAGTTGTTCATTATATGTATATATATATATTTGTTATATTTCAATAGTTTAGATATTTCAGGTATATCCAACTTCAAATGAAGTATTATTTAGTAACTAGTCGATGATGATGTTGTCTTAGGTTTTTTATTCATGCTTATACTTATATTTCAAACAGTTCAGTAACTAACCTCACAAACACATACACTTTTTTATTTTTAGTATTAACTCTTAAAATAATATAAATATCGAATTTATTTTTTGAAGTCTTTGGAATCTGAGGCAATATAGACTTTAAACGATATATATATATTACAATATATTTATCAAGGGATATTTATTTATATCTCTTTGTATCCGATTGATTAAATAAACTGCCTGGGGTCCGAATCCTCATCCCTTCGCTTTTAAGGTTATCAATATTGATAATGTCAATACCTCTAACCTCTGGGCTGCTAGATATCGAATTGATCATTTAAAAAAATTATATTTTTTTATTTAAAATAATAAAATAATATTTTTGTTAAAAAATTGCCTTCGGGTCTGAATTACTGTTCAAACTTTAAAATTTATGATCCAAAAACCAATGCGTTGCAGCAACGGCAACCAGGAAACATAATTTTCTAATTTTATTTGTCAAAACTAAAAATAAAACCCATAAATTCTAGTTCTAATTAGTATAACATGAAATGTACTTTTAAAGCTTTCAATCGTTTAATTATTTTATAGAAATTTATGAACAAAGAGTTAGTTGATTTTAAAAAAATAAAAAATAAAAAAAAAATGTTTTTACATTACACTCATTCACTGCTTTATTTATTGTTAGGAGAATTTAAGGCGTTGTTTTTTTTTTTTTTTTGAGAAAATTCTAAGGAGAAAAGGGAGGAGAAGGGGTCACATAGTCATGATTTTTTATTATGTCATGGGTCACAAACAATAGCACTCACACGCCTTATTTTTTTAAGCTCTTTTTCCGCAGACGTTTTTAAGCATCCTTGATCTAATTGATCACCATTCATAAC
>JAAAKE020147636.1:0-12945 GCA_010014785.2 Anisolabis maritima | reverse complement strand
AATCTTATTAAAGTGACTTTTTCGATTATAGTATGGATTTATTTGAGGGAAATAATTATTTTTTTAAAAAGCTAACTAACTTGGTGAGTACGAGTTACCCAAGCAAAGGCATTTATTTCCTCTATGTTTGTCTTTCCTCCCTTCCTTTACTGTATTTCTTTCCAAAAGGTTATTTCAAAATGTAAAATGTATGACTCCATGACGTTATAATATTCCAGGAGGATAGAGGAGTAATGTGGCTATAGTTTATCACTTGACGCCTTCACATTATTCCCCTATCCTCCAGGTTATTTCATTTCATTTATTTTAAATTTTAAATTTCTTTCAGATAATTAGATTTGTTAAGATGATTAATGAAGATCCACCTAAATTAAATTTTTTAGGATATACTAGTGTTGATAGGATGTTATTGTTACGAGTAAGTTTACCCTTTTTTTTACTTCCATCTCTTTGGTAAATAATAATACACCATTAATTAATTTTTTTTTAGCTCACATCCACAATGATCTCTTATTTGATCGTGCTATTTCAATTGAAATTGGGGAAAGATATCTCGGATAAAAATTCCTTCGAAGAGATAGAAAAGGAACTTAATTGATAAAATAAATAAACAAGCTTAAATAGAGATAAATTTTTATAAAAAAAATTACTTAAACTATTTTTATAATTATTAATAGATTTATTCAGCGGCGGTTTTAGGTGCCTCGGGGCCCATCAAAATTTTATTTAGGAAGTGTAAATGCTCATTTTCTCTTTTTGGTTCGTGCCTGGGCCCCCGTGACCGCCTGTTCTTAAATCAATGATTAGAGACACAAATTAATGTACCTATAAAGTAGAAAAATATACATTTATAGAATAAAAGAAAAGTGAAGAATGAGTCAATGAATAAAATAAAAGAATTTATTTTTCCGTGTTTTAAAATTTTTACGAATATTATGAGATGTTTCCAGAGCAAGTACTATACAGCCTGTCCTTTTTAAAGGAAAGACCGCAATGATCCGTCGAACTATTATTTTTGAAGTAAAACATAATTTTCAATATTCAAAATGCATAGAGAAAAAACGATCTATAGAATGAGACCCGCACAGTCGATCTAACAAGGCTGGAGGTTCTCCACCTCTATTTAATGAAACTAGTTTTGGAGTAGTGGAAAAGTAGAGGGGGAGAGGTTGTCAGTCCACCGACCAATCAGTGCTATGGCAACTGCCCTCGTCAGATTTTCACAAGGGATGCACAGAAGTGTTAACATTCCAGTCGCCCTCTGAGAACCCAATACTAAAGTAATTTTAAATTGATTACAAGTGGATATGAAATTATTTATATTATTATTCATATGGAAACCTTCAAGGGATTTACATTTTTTTTTATTAATTGAACGTACCAGTATTGCCCTTGTTCTACGTCTACTGTACGATGCGTGCTTTGATAATGCGTACGTACCATGGGTTGCATAAATTCATTGATTTTTGCTTGCTGGGAGGAAGGGGAATCCAAATAACCAACTCAACAATTTTTTCCTTAGATAACAACTGATCATTATCATGAGGAGCTTTGGATCAATTAATCGAAAAACCCATTGGTGTTTATTTGAATTGCCTATCTTTCAGTATGCAAAAATGAAAGAATTTCTGCCCCATCTCTCCTCTTTATGAATAAAAGAAAAGAATATTGAAGCTGAAAAAAAGAATGTCTTTTGAAATAAGGTCGGAAGGTAAATTTCAATGATCACTTGGAATTTTTACTTTTCTAGGAGGAGGTTATTAACTTATTTGAACTTTCGTACAATTATATATCGAGGGGCCCGAAAAAAATCTGTTAATAAAACTGAATTATTTGGAATTAAAAGGAGGACTCAACCCTCCTATCTTAAAAAAACTGAGGAAACTAACTAGCTTAGCCAGGAGCCTTGCAAGAGAAAGGCGTACCAAAATATTTTCCAAATATGCCGTTTTAGAGATAGTTTTTATTTTGTTACAAGCGGCTCTTTTTAGAAATTCTAGTTATTAATACACTTTATTTTTTAAAATTTTCATTTATTTTTATTGCTTTTATTAAAATTGTGTTGATTTTTACATTTTTTTTTTTTTGCTTTGGAGAGCCCGGGCACAACTGAAGATTCGTAAGAAAAATTCAGGAAAGTCAACAAGTTGTAATAGGAAGGCCAGAGAGGAACAATTAAGGTGAAATTCCTAGAAAGGAGAGAATGAAAAATGCAAGCACGAAGAGAGCCATGTCCAGGTTTCATTTTTGGCCTCCCTAATAATTTAATAATAATCGGCAAAGTTGATGAGGCTCTTTTAGAGAGCCGCAAAAATTTACTCTGGGGGCCGGGAATTTGACCTGCTTGTTCCAGGGCCGTGGTTTCCGACGGGGCCAATTTGCTCTGATGAGTAGAAGTTCACTTTATGAATAATAAGAATTATCTCGCAGGCCGGCGGGAAGTATCAGGATTTTAGAGATTCAGCCGAGCAGAGCCAAAAATGATTAGGAAACACTGCTCTAGGCTATTTATCTATAGTTTTTTTGCTTAAACGACTAGGCCTAAATCAATATAAAGGTCGATAATTTTTTCAAATACTTTTTTCTTTTTATTGTTTATATTTCAAGGTTTTTTATTAACCAGTTTCGAAATTTCTTTAATTAATCTTCATATGGCAACCTTGTCAGATTATCTCTTGTTGCTCTATAAATTCCCAGCATTTGGAGCCAAATATTTTAATTTGTCTTCGTAATAAGAGCTAATAGCAAGATGATTCGAATTTTGATCATTTTTGCTATTTTTTCTACAATATTCGGTAAGCGATCACTGCTTCTCCTCTCCTAAAAGAATGTTTTAAATAGAAAATAAAAAAGTTAACGTTTTCTTGTCTATGTTGTGTCTTGTCTTATATATCGTTTAGAAGAGGAATATTTTTAAAGATCATGGCAAATAATTTCATTTGTACTTCAAGGAAAATTGAATTTCTCCTCAAAACGTGTAACAATTTTGTATCTCTATTGGTTCATTTTCAGAATCTCAGAGAGGTTTACTAGGACAGGGAGAGTTATGTGATGTGACTTCTATAACAAAAAGTCGGAAGATGAGGAGTGTCGTTGTTGGAGGGGTTATGGAAAGGATATTTTCTGACTTTCACAATTTTAGACTGGGGATAAGATTTTTACAGCTCCGAAAACGGGCCTCTTATTTATACATATTCCCTCCCCATGCATTATTTTATGTGAGATTATGGTTTATAAATAATTTTTATGGAAACACATGGATTGATCCCCACGAGTCACCCGAGATAAGACTGGCATTTCTCCTCCCCTTTTTATTCTCTTTTAATGTGAGTGGATAAAACGGCGCTAGTTTCTCCTCCATTTTTTCTTCTCTCATATAACTCAGCATAAATAAATACAACAACCTAGAAAAAAGATTATCTTGCTTATAATTTCTAGGAACTCCTCTGACAATCCTTAAGCAATTCCCAGATGGCCGAATCGTTGGAGGACAGCCAGTGGATATTACTCAAGTTCCTTGGCAGGTATTTAAAATTTTTCTTAATATTTTAACCTTTGAGTCGAGAGACGACGTCATTTGGAAAGAACACTTGACCCTCGGCTTAAGAAACCCCATCCAAAAAGTGTAAGAGTCCTATTTGATGATTAGAATTTGTTCCCCTCCCCAAGTTTCCAGAAATTAAGTTTCATCAGAAGCTTTTAAGCTAATTCCCGTACTATAGAAGTAAAATTATTAATGTTACTTGATTAATACATATCTATTACAAACAAATGATAAGGAGCCTCTTCTACAAAAAAATTTTAATTTTTTGATTGGTTGACAAATTGAGTTGAAATTATTTTTGTCTCTTAAGTTCTTCTTCTTCTTATTCTATCGCAACGAGTAAAGAGAAAAGATCTTAAAAACCTTTTTTTTAGGTTTCTCTCCAAACCACTTCCGGATTCCATTTTTGTGGCGGATCTATTATCAGTTCTCAATGGATTCTGACTGCGGCCCATTGTGTCCTAGGGTAAGAAAGTTTAGAAATGTATTATTAGTATCGTAACCAGGGCTTCCTAAACGCCTTTAGTCTCTCCTACACTCATCAATATTCTGGTATTCTTTCACATTCATTTAGAGCATGGGAATAATGAAGAAAAGAAATATAACTTTTACCCATCCACATTTATTAATATTATTGATGGTATTTTATCAAATATAATTTTTCCAATTAATATGAAATGACTCTGGATTCATAGTTGATAATGGAAATGAGGATATGAAATTATAAACAGGAACTTCAAAGCGTTTTGATATCCCACCGGATTTTGACTCCAAAACCATGTTTTAAAAAATCCTTCAAATCAAAGAAAACGCGAAAAAATACAATTAAATAATAGAAAAGAATTATACAGTCTCCTGCCTTAATATCTATCCTTGAGAGAGAGTGGGGCAGAGATTAATGAGGATTGAACTTCACAGATCTTCTAAATCCGTAACTCTAACTTGTGGCCCTGCGAGATTTTATGGCGCAGGTGATTTTAATATTATATTTTAATATTCAGTATATATGGTTTATATATATTTATTATTACGGAATATTAACAAGTTGCCCGATAACGAAGCAAATAAATACTCTGGAAAAATAGAAAAAAAAAAATGATAATATAGCTGTTCTAAATCATCATCCCGTTTTTTAAAGACAATCAGCAGGGACTCTTCGTGTAGGAGTGGGCAGCAGCCGTAACAATAATATGCAACTGATAGGAGCATCCCAAACCATCATTCATTCAAGATACAATTCGCATACTACGACACATGATATTGCTCTTATTAAGGTAAATTTGCGATCATATAGATTAATTAACAAATGGAATAATTAATAAATAATCATTTTGTTTTCGTAGCTCTCAAGATCCTTAACGTTCTCTAATTCCATTCAACGTGTTAAACTTCCAGCTTATGGTCAATCAGTGGCGGATGGAACCAAGGTCCTGGTCACCGGCTGGGGAAGAACCGATGTGAGTATGGAGTTTTTTGTATAAATTATTAACGCCTAATAGCCGAACCTGAATATAATATATTGTATAGTCTACAGTATATGAATTTTTTCTACCAAATATATGTATTATATAAGAGAAATTTAGAAAATACATAAAATCATCTTATAAAAAAAACGTTTTTTATATAGAGTGAGGAAATGAAAAAAAAAAAAACAATAATTCAAAATACAAACGAACTAAAAAAACAAAAACATAAAACATAAAGAAGACAAAAATTGTTACACTTTAATTCAAAACAAAAGGAAACAAAAACTCAAAGAAAAATTGTAAAACACAAACACTCATAGAATAATTTTGAATTTATTACGAAATCTGTTAAGAGCTGGTAATTCTGTATATTTTGGATATTGAAGGAATTTGTTGAATGATGGAGGATTTCGAAAAATTATGGATGATCGTTTTTAAGAATTTGTTTCTTTGGTTTATGTATTGTGGGCATTGAAGCAATAATGTAATAAGGACTGGCTGGTGTCAGCGAGCAGGTACGTTGAGACTGAGTTTGAGGGATTATGTTAAACCTTGCCAGGTGCGAATCTGCACGAGAGTGGTTAATTCTGAGTTTATTTATTAAGGTAATGATTGTTATAAGTAATCAAGGAACAAAACTAATCCAAGGAGAGCTAGATCGGTTTCCATTGATAGAGATCCAGTTTTTGTGGAAGAATTAGACCATTCTTTTTCAGGCGAACTTTGAATAAGTGCCAATATATTAATATATAATATCTTGCAAGGAAAAGTTAAGATGTACCTCTTTGAATGAATCTCTCTTTGCTAAGAGCTGCGATTAGGAGTTTATTATATGATTTTTTATATGTGAAATTGGCAATGGCTTGAAGAGCATTTTGAGAGTCGGAAATTATTAGAATATTTTGGAATGCATATGAAATTGAAATCAGTAATGCTACATGTATTGCTATAAGTTCAGCTGTAAAAATTGAGGCGATGGGAGGCAATTTAAAAAATACAAAAAGATGTGTGTGTATGATCATAAAAAACACACCCTATGTTTTTTGGTATATTTTGAACCGTCTCTAAAAATAATGGTCCCACTCTTTTGTTGGTAGACATCTTAAAGATTATCTAATTTATTATATATAGAACTAATTTAATCAAATAATTAGAGAAGTTTAAAAAAAGAGTAAAGTGGGCCCCAAAAAATTTTTGGGAGGATAAGGATTAATGCATGCAGACCATCTAATAAATAATTGATTTAAGAATTTTAATCAAAATCGTTAAAGCGAATTTTGAGAATATCGAAAAAAATTTTTTTAAAATACATCAGTAAAGTACTATTACTCCTTGGCCGATTTTACTTCGAGGAGCATGCGAGAATGGTACCTAGCTTAAATATACAATTCCTTATAAGTTTTTTTCGTTTTGAAGAAATCTTGTTCACACATACACACACAGAAACCATTTTCCGAGAACCATTTTTTTTAGACCTAGGTGACATCAACACAACAAATGTAGTACCGTGGAAATCTCAACATCTACATCAACATTTTTGCAATTGTAATATTTTCTCATTATATATTACATATCATATATAGGTAAGAGAAAGTAAAAAATGAAAAACAGAAAGTGAAAATATTTTTTTTTTATTAATAATTTCCTCAAAATTGATTGTTATAAAAATTAGTTAAAAGGTGCCCTATTATCAACAAATTTTTTAGGAGGGTTCCGTCGAGGAATCGGTAGAGTGTTGCCGTTCTGCACAGGAGATAATTTTTTTTTATTTTTATTTTTAAGTCTTTTTCGGCATCTGTGGCCTTTTAGACTCCGTCCTTATTTATTTATATTAATTGGTAGCCAATATAATATAAATAAATTTTTGTTGCTCAGGACGGGAAGCAAATCACTGACCTTTGGTATGTGAAGTCAGACTTCTAGCTCTGCACCAAGGGACAGGGCTGTATAGGAGATCCATGTTCGCATCTCGGTCAGGAGAGATTTTTTTATTAAATAATAATATTCAATGTAAACAAATCCTCAAGTATGCCCTGGATTGTAACATTGGATCCCACGAGAAGAGAGAGTTGCTGGGACACCCCGCCCTATGGAATTCTCTCTTAATGATGCACTCTTCGCAAGGAGTAGGCTACACGCGGGTGCTGAGAGAGTCCCTCCTCAAACTAGGACATCCTCCCTAGCATAGAAGAGGGTGGAATTAGATATAGGAGTAGTTAGATAGCTAAAAATGAATATAGGAGGAGTTAGAGTTAGGAAATAAAGGTGCCGATAAATGGCTACGGCCACATATCGGCTGGATATGAGGTGTGTGCACGAAAGCACCTCGGGTAAATAAACGGGGATGCAGGTAAGTGGTCAAAATAAAAAAAAAAAAACAAATTTTGTATTTCAAGTTATCTGATTCTCTTATCTCATGTTCTTTTTAATCTATTGTTTATAATACATTTAATTTTTTTTATAGTTCAATAATTTTTCTTGCCTCATCCCTTTTCATTCAGAGGTTTCTGAGATATAAGCCACCTTATACACCCACAGATAGATACAAAATATAAAGCCAAGTTTTTTGTATAATTAGGTTCTTGGAAATCAGAAAGTTATTGCAAGAGGGAGAAAGGAGGCAAGTTTTTTCTTACTTGATCTTGTTTTTTAATCGTTCACTGCTTCGCACTTTGCCCTGAATTATAAGAGGAATTTAGATAAGTTTCAGAATAAATTGCTATATAGCTGATTTTTTTATAAAATATGATAGTAATTTGTAGCCTCCGTGGCGCAATCGGCTAGCGCGTTCGGCTGTTAACCGAAAGGTTGGTGGTTCGAGCCCACCCGGGGGCGAAAAACTTTTTTATTATTTATCTTATTATACTTTTCATTTCTGCAATAATTATATTTTTTAAAATCTTTGACATTAAAAAATTAGGACTTGAAAATACACAATATTTTAGAAAATTTTTTTAGTGTCATAAGTAGAGCTTGAAAAAAAAAGTCGTAAAATATAAATATAAAAATAGATGAAAAGAAGTGATTTTTGGCTTTTTAATATTTATTATTATTATTTAATTGAATGTGTTAAAAGTTCAAGTGTAAAATAAAAAATTTTTCGCCCCCGGGTGGGCTCGAACCACCAACCTTTCGGTTAACAGCCGAACGCGCTAGCCGATTGCGCCACGGAGGCTACAAAATATTTCTTCTTAGATAACCTAATTAACCCTTATCCTCGTTAACTCTTGGGTTCTTTAAGTTTTAGGTGAATTTTTCTTGATCCATTCTGAAGATTTTGATTGGCTGTACATATAATAACTACAATACAACTAGAATGTTCTTAAAGATGCATTAATCATTTTCCATCTTGAACTAATGGGACCCTCACTTTAGGATTTTAAGAATCCCATAGAAAAGATAGGTAGCATGGCGAGATAACGCTTGAGAGTTTGCAGATCACAAGTTGGAAAACACTACATTGGACTATCCTTTTTTTTTTTTTGTTCCTTTTCGAGATTTTATAGTTTCTGTTCCTCTCTCTTCCTCAGTCCGAGATCATCTTAATGTTGACTTATACCCCTGAATTTAATCGTATTTAGCATGGTACGCCAACACAACTCCAAGGAGTGGTGGTCAACACGGTGAATCAGGCTTCATGCAATAACGCTTACGGAGGAGCTATTGACGGGAGTATGATCTGTGCCGGTGTCTCGCAAGGCGGCAAAGACTCATGTCAGGTATTGCTTATCTAATTCCTTTCTCGAAAGGATCTTAAAGTATTCATTTTTTTTTTTCATAGGGCGATTCGGGAGGTCCGCTCGTATCCGTCAATGGAGCAACTCTTCTTGGAGTAGTGTCTTGGGGGGCTGGTTGCGGCTCTAGAGGCTACCCAGGCGTCTATGCTCGGGTATCTGCACTTCGTAATTGGATCAAACAAAACTCTGGAGTTTGAATATAAAAAATAAATAAATAATTTGAGTTATGTTTTAATTTCCTTTTTTTCTTTTTTTCTTTTCTTTTTGTAATATTTTTGGTCCAAGAGAGTTCTGTGTTAGTGTAAGGCCTGTTTTCTGAAAATATAAAAAGTAATAATTTTTCCACTGATTATTCGCTCTCTCAGAGCATTTAATTAAAAATAGTTATTAATATTATCATATAATTGATTGAGTAATTCCGGCGCCTCCTGTCTAACCTCTCCTGCTACCCCATCACTCACCTGTGCAACCCGTGTGGAGATCGAATACCAACCCCAGTAGAAGAATTCAAATTGAACTAACGAGGGCTCTTGATTAAGAGCGTTGAGAAAAAAAAGGCTGAATTTGTAAGGAAATCCTCCAACTCTCGAGAAGGGAGAGAGACGTGTAAAACTAATTTTTCTTCGCGAGAGGGAAAATGGTATGGGGGAATCCGCTGCACCGGGAATCCGACCCATGTTCTCATAGATTCCCTTTATCCAATACTCTTATGCGGAACCGGACCACCTCATCCGCCTTGGAAGAGACTTGAGACATCGGTTTCCAGATCGAGAGCCCGTACTGGGATTACTGCCAAGTATAAGTATTTGTTTTGAAAAACGTGGTGGCTTTCAAAACAATGCCCCAAGACTAAATTCCAAAATATTACTTAAGATAAATGAGCAAGAGAGAATTTATGTTTGGTGTCTCCCGGACTTGAACTAGGGACTATCCACTTTTGAGACGGATATGCTGTCGTAATACAACTGGGTCAAATCCGGGATGCCAAACATGCACAATCAAAACTAAAAACAGGTAAAAATTTTTAAACGGAAAAATGGCGAGCTTTCACCTTTCAAACATTTTTTTTTTACAAGAATTTTAATGTGTATCATGAAATAGAAACCTGCCTTTCTAAGGATAAATTCATAAGGCTAGCGGAGGATCTAATTTTTTTTAATTTTGAACCATAAAGAAAAAGAAAATATTTCTTAGTAAAAATAAATTTGCATTTATACCTAAATGATATATTAAATCTAATAGACTATTTAAAAACCTTCCTTCAAACAAATAACCCGGATATTCTCTCAAATGTCAGATTAATTTTCTGGATTTTCCCTCCCTATTTTTAAAGTAATTTTTAATATTTTATTTTCTCAAAAATATAAAAATTTTGAAAAGGTCCTTCACCACAAAATGGCCTCAGATGCAGAAAAAGTAAAAAAAAAAGTTACTAAATGTTATTAAATGTTTTCTTTAAAAAATAATTATCTTTCATTTTCAAACTCAAAATTTTTTATTTTAATATTTATTTTATGAAATCAATTAATATTTTATATTTTTTTAAATCAAATTTTATTTTATATATGGATGTAATGTCTCTTTCAGTTCTCTCAATGACTATGTCGTCTCTGCCAACTTACCTCTCTGACTTTTCTGATTTGACCGCCTTTTCTTGACAGCTTCTTTGTTTTTCATGTGAATATTAAGTTTGATTAATTTATTATTCAAGGTAGGTTATTTATATTTAATATTTATTTTATCCCTATTTATGTTCATTAGTTAATTAACATATTTAACATCATTCCCACGAAATATTTTTTTCAAAAGGTAAAATATTACTCCTTTATTTCTTGGTTATTTTAAATTTCCTTTTCCAGCTTTATTTCATATTTTAATTATTTAATTATGTTAAAATGTTGAAAATCACACTTTATTAAATAACTAATAATAGTCGTTAATTTCTGTTTTCATAATTTTTAAATTTTTTCATTTCCTTTAAATCATTTACATAATCAAATTTGTTGTTTTATTAAATTATTTATTTTAATTATAAATAATATTCTCGCCCATATTCTTGCTTGTTGTCATATTATTTTTTATTTGGATTCCTTGAGAGATTATTATTTCCCAATTTTATTTTATTTTTTTTGCACTTCATTAAATTCGATTCATTAATCGATTCTTTATTTAAATTTAAAAGGAATAAGATAATTATTCTAATCTAAATGAAAACAACTTTGTATTTATATTATTTTAACACCAACTAACCACAAACGCCCATAATACATTATTTAATATATCCCTTCTAATAAGATTTATAAAACTAACCATTCAAATAAAATGTTTGCTAGTTATTAAACTTATTTGTCTCAATATTTACCTTAAATTATCTTCTATTTTTGAATTAATTTTTAGAAATTTAAGAGAGTTTCTTATCATCTATTTAATTAGAATTTTCTAATGAATGTTTTAATCTTTTTGCTTTTTCTTTTAAACACCTATTTTTTACTATATATATACTATTAGGATACATATATGTAGTGATATAAATAAATATATTTTGGGGCTTTGCCAAATTTCAAAAACAGAAGTGAATTTTTAAAAGCAAAAGTTTTAAGATTCCTTAAGAGTAAATGTCACTGTACTTAAATTAAAAGAATATAAAAAAGTATTTTAATTTTTTAGGATTTAAATGAGGAAAAGAATAAAAAAATTCAATTATATATATATATATATATGTATATATTTATGATTTTGATATTTGGAATTTTACAAGTTTTTTTTCTTTATTTTTTTAGGTTCTTCTATTTAGCTGTTAAGCAAGACTAAAGAGGACGTGTATTCGGTTTGGAAGGCCTAAGGAATAAGCAGTTAACAAGCATGATTTGAGAAGAAACTATTTGATGATATATCTATAGTTTATATAATAAATATATTTATGTTTTATGTAAAGAGAATACAAATAGTTTTCTATCACAGGAGGGCAAACCGTGGCGCATTGGATGATTACAAGTAACGCATTGCATCCTTGAGCTTATATGTATTTTTTATATCTTGGATTTTTACCATAGAATTTTTTAAATTTATTTTTATAGTTTGTGTAACTTACTCAATTATATTAATATATAAATTCAAGTTAAGATTCTCTTTTTTATAATATCAGTTGTTACAATTTCAATTTATAGTTTTTAAAATTATCAAAATTTATTTTACATTTTATTAATGGAATTTTACTAACTATCATATTTTTAACTAATTTTATTTCTTTTGTTTGAAATCACTTAATAATTTACATTTTGAAAATATCACATTTTATCTATATTATCAACATTAAACAACCAAAATTTTTCTTTTTAAATTTATTTATCTAAAAAATTATTTTCTATGTCGTGGGTGAGTCAGTTTTAGGTGAGTCATCGTGTGTCACGTTTGAAGCAGAGTTTTTGCGTGAGAGTTTTGTGTTTTTTATTTTGTGGGATACGACGTAAGTGTGATCTATTTTTTCTTTTTCAACATTTTTTAAAGTTTTGTATTTTACTATGTTTTTTTAAATTTCTTTTATAGTGCAAAATAAAATGACCAAAAGAAGCGCAGAAAGCGATAGTAAGCCTGAATTTAATGAATAGTGGGAAATTGAGTTATTATTTATAACGAATTCATCAGGAAAACTGTTTTGCATTGTTTGTGAAAGTACTTTTTCACATAATTGAAGACATGATCTTAATAGACACTATAAATCACAGCATCAGACTAAAATAGAAGAAAAAATGAAGTTTGTTCTTGGGTCTGAGTTGCGAAAAGAATATGTGACTAAAAAAAGGAAGAAATCAAAAGAAGACAAAATATATTTTCTAAAGTAAGTTGTGAAGACTTGGCAATGACAGAAGCGTCATATGAAATTGCTTTAGCATTGGCGAAAAAAAATAAACCTTTTTCTGATGGAGAAGAAATTGTTAAGCCTTGTCTCTAAATATTTGCACGCCCTCTTGATAATAAAGGTATTGAAAGGAAAGCAGACGAAATTGTTATATCAAGACAGACAGTTATGAGACGTATCGAGGAACTCTCAGGATGTATCCCAGCAACTGGAAGACCTTGTTCATTTTTGTATTTTATTTTCTCTAGCTTTGGATGAATCTACTGACATATCTGATGTTGCACAGTTAAACATTTTTATAAGAGGAATTGATGATAATTTTAATGTCTTTGAAGAACT
>JAAAKE020147625.1:749-12945 GCA_010014785.2 Anisolabis maritima | reverse complement strand
ACGGTTTTCATAAGATAGTTACAAACTATTGCAAGACAAACTCGAAACGCTCTCCCCCACTCCCGTGACATTTAATAAAGGGGTGGGTGTCTTTGTTTCGGAGGGGGCTAGGGGGTGGAGGGACTAAAACTTTTGATATTAGAGATAGAGAGAGAGAGAGAGATTTTGCAAAAATATTATTTCACTCGAGAGAAAATTCCTTGACTCACTCACTCCAACTACTTTAATTATATTAATTTAATTATAAAGGAAAAAATTTAATATTCTTAAACATTCAAATCCTTTTATTATTATTTTGGTAACTTAAAAAAATTATTTACTCATTGTTTATAAGATTGAAATAAATTTATAAAAAGCGAATACTAAATAATGCCTGGTTGACAACATTTCCAACATGTATTATACCTTTCTCAGAAACAATAAATTTTCAAAATACTACCATACAGTGGGGAAAGCTCTTGCTTCATCTAAGGGCCGCTGGTCCCCTTCCCGCCCTGAGCGCTATAATTAATTTATATGGCTACCAATTAATTTAAATAAATTTGGGTCTCAGATGACGAAAAAAACTTAATTTTATAAATTTTCTAATTAGTTTTACTATTACCTTTATTATTTTTTAATTTTTAGTATCTGTCTATCTTATCAAACATTTTCTTTATTTTATATTTAGATTTATGATTAGAGGCCAAGTTAGTACTTATTTATCTTTGAAAGATTTAAAAAATCTTTTTAAAACAGATGGAGAAACAAAAATTAAAATTACGATTAAAAAGAATATATTGAATGCGTATATTGCTCAATGCGCGGCTTTTCCAAAGTGAGTATGTATATTTTTAAATTCGGGACATCGAGGCTCGGATGAAAAATACATCACACATATTAAAAATACATTTTTAATTTTTCTTACTAAGTTTTTCCGGAAATATTAAAAATATATATATTAATTTTTCAACTACAAAATCAAAACCTTATAATTTAAATAATTTCAATAATTGAATTTTATTATTCTTAAATATAGATGGGCAGTTATCTTCATTGCGTCGAATTATTAAATTTTAATGTTTTTGATATTTTATTAAAGATTTTCCATTTCAGTCATTTAATTTTTTGTATTTATTAGGTACTAAATACTCCATACACAAAAAGACTTCACACCGGCCTAACATTTGATGAGGAAGGGGAAGGCTGGTAGAAGAAATGCCAGCCTTGGCTTGGGTATCTCGTGGTCGCCATCCACGTACTCACAAGATGTGAGCCCCTGAGTGTATTTATATGTTTAAAAAAACTGTTTCGAGAAAGCTAAACAGGAAGTTGACCCATTTTCTAATACAGCCCTAAGAAAAATCTTATTTTATGAGGAATTTTACGATTCTTTTAAATTAAAATTGAATTGGATTTAATTTAAATTTGAGGGACCGTCCGGCATTTAAACTTTCACGAATTGGGTCCTTTGTGTCTGTTACTGGGGGCGAGATGATTATCTTCCCCTTTCCTACCTCTAGGTTTTTGTCGAATAATTTTGTTGAATAATTTTAGCGACAAGCGGGACTCGAACCCGAGGTGGGTTGAAACTCCTGGTTCTTAATTCGCTGCTTCTCCGTCTTAGTCACTTGCCTCCTCCTTTAAGAGGCATATGGAAGATCTTTGAAATAGCTACAAAATTTGAATTTGAAAAATTCCTCTTAGAATAATTTTTGAAAATTGGTCAACTTCTTATTTGGCTTTCTCTAAACAGTTTTTCTTTCTATCAATATATGAAATATTTAGTGAGAAAGTATTGCGATCGCAAAAAAAATTGATGTCGCGATTTCAAGGGAAATACAGGTTTTGACGTCCTCTGAGTCTAAAAAATGGGTCTCACAAAATGGTCTGTCTATGGGTGTGTCAACAAGATTTCTCAAAAACGAAAAAACATACCAGGCTGAAACTTTATATTCAAGATAGGTACTCTCGTTGCTTGCACCTCGAAGATTTTGAATAAAATCTGCTTACTGGTACTAGTACTTTATTGATGTAATTTTTTAGTTTTTTCGATTTTCTCAAAATTTCCTCTAACGATTTTGATTAAAAATGATATATCAATTATTTATTACATGATCTTTGAAATGTTAACCCTTCCCTAGTCCAAAATTGTCTGTTTGTCCACTTTACTCTTGTACGTTTTTGGGTTTTTTGTGATAAGATAATCTTTAAGATATATTAATCATTTTTCACTTCAAAATAGTGTGGCACCCTCAATTTAAAGCTTTCTCTCGGACGCTTGCATATGATGGCTACTGCGCACCTCCCTTGCGCTGATTTTCTTGTAGTTCTTTAAGAAATAACGTTTGTTATATTTTTGATATATTATAATTGCACTTAAATATCTAACGGGAACAAAAACTCAAACCAATTCTTTTGAAAATTTAAATGTGATTTTGTCCTTCATTCTCTAAAAAAATTACCATTCGAAATAGTAAATAATCCCTGGACATCGATCAATTAAACCGAATCAAATCTAGGTAGAAGCTCGACACTGAGTATTTTATTTATTTAAAAATAAATTTAATGAAACAAAATCAATTACGAGGAGATTAAAAGCTTGTGTCCGTCCAACAGTTTTGCTAAACGTTCAATTAATTACTCGCAATATAATTGGTTTTCACGAACGGCTCTCGCCTATCAGCTTTATTAGTTCTAACGTGATATTGTGACCGGATTTTATTAAAATTTTGATACTAGACCTACATATTTTGTGGCTTATGGAAAAAAATCAATGCTATTTTGCCATTTGCTCGGTTTAATATCCGAATCAAGACAGACAATATAGTGTTGAATGGATTTAACCGCCGGAAAAAATGTAGCCAGTGAAACATTGATAATCTCTTCTACTTTATTTTAATTTGGTGTAAATTATAAGTGGTTTCTATTGAGTTAAAACGTAACCACCATTATCCCTGTGTTAGGTAATAATACATACAATTAAGCAGTAAAATTTAACTATAAAATCCAGGAGATTAAAACTGTAAAAATTGCTTTGGATAGCCATTACATTCATAACGACTCATTAAAAAGAAGAGAAGCTCTTTGTTTCATTAATTACAAAAATATTATTTTTACAATTCGAGTCCAATGTTTCCATTATTAAATTGCGATCGTTATTTTTGATTCGAAAGAAAATTTATTTATTCAATAATAATAGTTAAATAAATTTTTTGGAAAATATTATTACCAAACAAGAAGCTTTCTGAATTTTTTATTCACATTTTTTTATGCTTCCGACCTTTTTTTTTATCAACAGGCTCTTCCAAAATCACCTAATAGGATGTTTTTTCCTGCAAACAGTCTTACAAAATAGCGAAATAAAGTTCTCAATAAAGGAACTTGAAAAAATACAATCTCTAAATAAAAATTACCTAGACTTCATAAAGTTGGTACATTGCTTATGAGTGATGCTTCTTTTTTTTAGAATGAGTTAATCCTTCGTTTCTTTTTAAGACTCATTCTTTGGAACTTTTGAACACACTGAAGGACTCATCACCAGTTAAAAAATCAGAGTCCTTTTAAAGACTCGTTTTTTTGAACTGTTTCAATCCTGATCATCATCAGTTTAAAGTTCAGAGCTGAAACCTGAATAGTTCGGTTTCCCGTGAAAGGCTATTTTTTCGTAGAGATAAGTTTATAAATAAATAGTTATTTAGTTTATTAAAATGATAGTTTTCACTAATGTGTACTTACTCCTTAAAATTGAGAAAGTAATGAGGTTTTTAATACAAGTGGCCTTTATTCAACAAGTCAATAAGTACTTCCTCAATTAATTCTGCTCTAATTATTTTAATTAATAATAGCAAGATTACGCCTCATGGATTTTCTTTGATTTCTTTTGTTTGTAGTCTTAGTAATTGGAAACAAAATTTTAATCTCATTCATATTTAAAGTAATATCTTATTATATTATAAAAATTAATCGCACTCATAATTAATATATATTATTTAGAGATATCCATGTTTTTATTTAGTAGAAATTTTAGAGTGGCGCTTTAGTCCTGGATCTGAGGCTCTGATGCTTCATTATTTTGAAATTAATGAGTTTCAAGGAGACTCAAAAAATGATAATTAGAAATATTCAAGAACCCAATTAGCTGAACTGCTTAAGGCAGTTTTAATCCTGAGTTCTAGTCACCTCCAGTTTATATCTAGCTTACACTTGTCTTTTCCTAGGAAAGGAAGCCAAATCCACTATCATAAAATCCTAAGAAAATTACTCCCCTGAGTAAGCCAGTCTCTGACACATTTTACCGGACTATCTGTAATCTACATGAAAAAAAAAAAAAAAACTTATTTCACTAAATTGAGGATAATTTTTTGTTCATTCTCTTTGGATATACTGTGGAATGAAATCCTTTCTTGATTAATAAACGATTCCTTTCGCTCTTTGATTATTTGGATTATTGATAACGATCTCTTTTTTGCAGTATTATTTTCGATTGAAAAACAAAAAAAGTTTTTAGTTTAAATGCATTTTATCGAGAGCCCCCATATTTATAATTGTTTTGAGATTATATTTAGCAGGAGTGGCTTTTTAATTTTAAAAATTTTAATAGTAGACCCCCAGAAAAAATATTTCTAAGTGCTTTAAAATTATTAAAGATAATATTTATTTAGGGATCCTTAGAAGGTTTTTTATATTTATTAATTTTTAAATCACCGCCTATGTATTTCTTTTTACTTCCTTACTTGATTGTTTAACTAATAAATATTTATATGCATTCGTGAAAAAAGAATTTGCTCTCCTGGGAATCGAACTCAGGCTTCTTGTAACCTCTAAAAATATATTCAGCCGTAAACCCAAAGATTCTGAGTTCGATTCTAATGATAACATAATTTTTTCATATGTCCACGTTGAAATAAATAATTGTTTATATATTCATAAATATTTTATAGCTTCTTATCCCATTAAAATTTAATTTTTCAAATTATGAATTCTTATTTTGTTTTTTTTAATCATTCATTCTCTCAAAGAATTTTAATAAAGTTTGATAAATTAAACATTTTTAATCGGTTTTGAAAAAATATGAGGAAAAAATATAATCAAATCTTATTGCCTTATTTTATA
Organism: Anisolabis maritima; assembly: GCA_010014785.2. NCBI lineage: Eukaryota > Metazoa > Arthropoda > Insecta > Dermaptera > Anisolabididae > Anisolabis > Anisolabis maritima. The sequence goes on along the minus strand of JAAAKE020147625.1, from coordinate 7,851 downwards.
ATAAATACTGAAAATTGCACTTTTTATTTAAAAGATTCAATAAAGACTTCCAAGGGACTTTTTGAAATGAATAAACAGATTAACGCTATCTTCTTTAATTCATCTCGTATAAACTATTATGGCTTTAGCCTCTTTAAATGAAATCTTTGCAGATCTTCCAAGGGATTTGGACTGTTCTAGGGAGGTGGTAGGGGTGGAGTTGCTTCGTGTGCCACATTAATGAGCTCGGGGGTTAGAGCCTCGTTTTCTCCGACATATAGGACTTGACAAATATAGCCTTAACCTGTTTCATCTCGAGCTAACACAGATACTAACGATATGCTATCTAATAATAGCAGCTAATTATTAGTTTCTGTTATATAGAATTCAACGCTGAGCTATCAAATGTTCTTCGTATAAATTGACATCTGGCTCATTTGGGAAAGATAAATGTAAGTAAAAAAGATTTTTAAAATTTTAATTATAAAATTAAATTAAATAATTCATTTAGACATTATTGTTTTGTTTTGTCTAAGGATCTTGCCCAAGTATAAATATATAACAAATATTGTATTTATATTCCTTATTAAAAATTTCAACATTATTTTTTGATCGTTTTTATTTAAAAGTTTAGTCCGAGAATATTAAAAGAATCCTGACATAGCAGGTTAGGTGCTCTAACTTTTTGCAAAAAGTTCGATGAATTTCTCAGTGGATGCAGTCGAATTTTTAATTTTCAGAAGAACTCTTACTTCATGTAGTTTATTATATGGAGCCTTAGGGTAGATTTAGTTTAATAATTCTAAAAATTCAATTGGATTCTTAATAATAAGTCTTATTAATTGACAGCTACAAGCATGTTTCGGTATCGAACAACATCCATTATCGAAACTTAAAACTTCCACCAAATAATTTGTGATTTGTGATAGAAAAAAGTTACGGGCAGGGATATTGTCGTATATTTTGCTCTGTCAGATACAATTAGATTGAATCTGTTACGTGATTTTAAAATAAATTAAAAACATACAACACTTTTTTTTTTTGAATGAATGTTAATCTCTTATATTAATTATTATATCATTTATATGTGATAATAGATTAACTGTCATTAGAAAGAAAAATTATAAAAAGGGGATTATTAGAGTGTGTATGTTTTTAATTGTATTTTAAAATCACGTAACAGATTCAATCTAATTATACCTGGCAGAGCGAAATATATATACAATACTTGGGATGACAATGTCCCTGTCTGTAAGCTCAATATTTTTTCTATCACAAATTATTTGGTGGAAGTTTTAAGTTGGATGTTGTTTGATACCGAAACATGCTTGCAGCTGTCAATTAATAAGACTTATTATTAAGAATCCAATTGAATTTTTAGAATTATTAAACTAAATCTACCATAAGGCTCCATATAATAAACTACATGAAGTAAGAGTTCTGAAAATTAAAAATTCGACTGTATCTACTGGGTTATTCATCGGACTTGATAAGTTCGTCGTCTGTCTCCATGTCTATCCATAGTTTTTTACGAATACCAAAATTTTGGGATCCGGATAAAGTCAAACATGGAATAAAAATTTGCAAAAATTTTTAAAATCAGTCCATAGTCACAGAGTCAAAATGGCCATCAAAATTTTCAAATTTTACAAAATACACAATTTTTACGTTAGAACCGAATACCAACATCTATAAATCCACACTATTATTTTGAAACTGTTAGGAGCCAAGCGAGCAATTCCGCTTCAAGATCGTTGCGGTAATGCAGCTTTGCTCATTCTTAAATGTTTTATTATCAAATTCCTCTTATTTTTTTACTATTAATCCCGCATTTCGAAGTCTGCATATCAAAAACAGAAAGAAGAAGCAAGCAACTGTTGGATTATAATTCAAAATTAGCTGAACGTGAAGGAAAACATTAAATATTATCTGCTGATCAAACTTAAGAAATATTTTCAGTTCTAGTTCAGCTTTAAAATCCTTTATCCAGCTTACTATTAAAAAATTAGCTGATTTTAAATTTATATTATTGAATTTTATTTTTAAATTTATCAAGAGTTTTAATTGAAAAAGCTCTTCGCTCGCCGCGTTAAACAAGGGATTAATATTTACCATATTTATTTATACTATAAGACGATTAGAATATTTATTAATATAATCATATTAGGAAGTATGTACGAAAATGTTGTTTAAATTAAATGAAGTTGAAGTTTGTTTGAATTTATAGAATATTAAATTATTTATTTATTTTTTTTTATTATCACTTCAAAAAAAGCAACTATTTTACCGGCTCTCTCAAAATGGACGTTGGCTTCCTCCTTAAAGGCTTTGGAGTGGAGAACCACCATTAGCGGGGGACGTTATGGTGGAGCATCTATTGTCCTTCACAGTTTTAGAGCCTGAATAAAATTTTAGAACCTATCCGAACATGTACAGTATAATATATTTCTAATTCTGTAATTATCAAGCCTTGGAATTTTATAATAAAAAAAAAAAAATGTAAAGAAAAAAAACTGGACAACCGGACACCCGAATAAATTTAATACATGTCGGCTATCATAATCATTTTCTAATCGGTGCATACAAATCATTATACACAACAAACATAAATAGTATAGGTCACGCATTTACGTGTTAATGAAATATTATTGATTATTTAGGCGAGTGTGCATTTTTTAAGACAACTTAAATCCTCGAATTGATTTTTATATAATAAAGATAAGGTATTTTTAATTTAAAATTTAAACATAAATACATATAGATTAAAATTCGAGTCTAAAAATTACAATAATAATTACAATATCTGAAAACCTTTGGTGGAAATCTCTTTGAGCATGATCCTTGTTGACATCCTGATGTCAATATATAACTCTAATATTAGTTTTGTTAACAAATTTATTTATTTTCATAGTAATATTATGACGAAAAAAATTAGGTTATTATTCATATGTTTAGTATCTATTAGAGGGTCTATGGACAAGAACAATATTCTATTTAATATAACTTTAGTACTAGGTCCTCGGGAGAAGGGCAGCAACAACTGCAGAGTTGTTAGTGTTAGTGTTGTATATTACTGATGGACAATGTTCACAGTGGGAGTGAGCAGCCGTATTATTTTTGTGCACCAACTTTACCCAGGCGGGCTCTGAATGGTTGGCGGACTGTCATCTCTCCTCCCTCACTCTCATGACTCCACATACTCAATACTAAAATTTTATTAAATAGAGGATAGATGAGCAGAAAAAAAAAAACAATCGAAATTGCTTAAATTTCAAATTTGAGGCCTACCCTTTGAACTCGATTAACCATTGTGTAATTACACAAAAAGCAACAAAAAAGACTTCTGGTTAGAAATGCAAGATGCAAGGTGCACACTAGTCCTGAGGACCCAATAGAACAGTGCACATTCACTAGCTTTTTGACTGGTTTGTCTCCTTACTGTGTGCAGGCCGCTCACTGAAGCCTATTTTCTTTAAGATAAATAATAAAAAAAGTAGCATATTTTAATTTTGAAACTTAATTAAACGAATTAATTGGAAAGAAAATAGTATTCCATTTGCAGATCAAGTGGTGATGGAAATCACATTCAGATTTGAGCCACCCCTTCCTTATTCCCTACTCCTACCCTTTCCTTAAGTTCCAACTGCGCTGTTGTTGCATTTGGAATGATAATCAGTTTCTGCTTTTGAATGCCGTTTAAATTATGAATGTATAAGTGAATTAAACAACTTAATTGACTTTAACACATCTACTAAATGATATGGAAAAAAAAGAGCTGCTGGCTGTTTCGGAGTCATAACCGCAGGTCATTTGGGAGTAGAATAAGTCGGGTAGATTATCGATAGATCTCGCGTAGGCGAAACGATTGATATACCAGGGAAATTTCTCCAGAAAATGGCACCGCTCATTCTTGCGTCATCAGATGCGGACAGTAAACTCTTTAGACTTCCTTTTGCTGCCCTTTTTGCTAATTGTTGATATATAAATTTATTTTTAAACTTTAACCTTGCCTTGACACTTAGAGTAAGGTCTTGATTCATGATCCCAAAATATAGGAATAAGGTTAAGAAAGGAAAATAACTATACTAGTGAGGATCATTTCCCGTCTTGAGCTATAAAATTAATTTAAGTTAATTTGGTTACCAATTAATTTAATCATACTTGCGCCCCGATCCCATCAAAAATAAACTCTTTGTTTTTAAAAACTAGGAAACATATTAATATTGAAAAAGTTCCGACCCTTTTAGAAACTATTTTAGGTCATGAAAAAGTTGAATACTTATGCCACTTCTAAGAAACTAAATTAGAGATAGTTTCTATTGAATAATGAAATTAAAAATAATAAATATTTTCTTTAATATTAAATTTTAAATAAACTCTATACCACGGCACGAGCCGCCACTGGTCTATACTTTGGACTCTAATAATTCAAATGATTTTAGATATGAGTTATGGTAGAAATTGTATCTGAATAAGTTCATTTTGTTCTCTTTCTTTTTTGAGATTTATCCTTAGAGATTTCTTTTCAAGCTGGAACAAAATTTGACAAGACACTTGATGGGTGGGAGGGGGTAAATGGAGTGGGAAAAGAGAAAACGTCCTATCAGCCTTAAAAAGCCTTCAGGCCCTCTCCCTTACCCTTCAGAAGTCGTTTTTAGAAAAGGTTCCTGGATTTAATAATTTATGTTTTAATTTTGAACTAGAAATTAAGCTGAAGAAAAACTTGACACTCACGTACTTATCAAAAAAAGAAAAAAAAATATATTTGAATTATAGTGAATTTTAATTTAAAATGATAATGTATTGACTTTTAAATATTAAAAAGAAAGTTAATGAAATTTAAAAAAAAAAAAAAAAAACCGCTTTTATTTAAAATGTACTAAAAAGAGGAAAATAACTTATATAAAATTGTTGAATATTTATGACTAAGTATAAAAGTTTGGACGCTTATTGAATATTTTAAATAAATTTATTTACGACCTGTTTAGAGACACAAGGCCTCGGTGGCTAGGTCCAATCAAACCAAACATAACACAAAACAACCAACAATAATCAAAACAAATAGAAAAAAAAAATTGAAATGTATGCTTAATAACAAATGACATATTCATACATTTGCAAAAAGATAAAAACATAATAACACAAAAACACGTGACCAGGAGTAAACAACGCATTAGCCATCCCGATGTTCGCCTTAAGCTTTTAAGGAAACAGCCACAACCAAAATCACTAAAAATCCTGATGAATTTTTATTTCCCATTAAATAGGGTTTATCTAAGAGAAAATTTCTTTCAAACAAAATTTGTTCAAAATGATAAATAGAACAATTTTATATTTGGGTACTTTTTTTTCTAAAGTTAATAGTTAAAGAGATAATTTGATTTTTTAGATTTAAATTTCAAACACCCTGTAAATGAGTCGATTTTTACTTTATTTTATTATCTGTTGTCATCAAAATTTAGCTTATATACGAAATTCCAGATCTCTAGATCTCGGGAAGTATTTAAAAAATGGACTAGAACTAGTATCCTTGAGAAAATTTTGGGGTCCTTAGAAAAAGACAAGATTCTACCTGATTTTAGGATTATAAAGAAGACTAACGATAATTTTTTTTTTTTTTATATAGAAAACAAGTTCCAATAAATATTTTAGGATTCCTAAAGTTTGAAGAACGCTGCTCGATGGGAAGCAGCCGTGTCGAAGGTGATAGCACTAGAATGACTCGCTTCTTCTCAGGCCATTGTGCGCTTGCCTAATGATATAAACAATAGGTTGGTATATCAACAGCAGCCATCTAAGAGAGTGAAATTAGGAAATTCTTTAAAGTTTCGAACATGAATGCGAGACAAAGACAGAGATGACCCCCGGCTGCTCTCTCCGTCGGCTTAACGGCCTGAGCGCCATTTTAGTTAGGGTTCCGTGGATTTAATCCACTCGGCTGCCCAGCACCCCTCATTTTAATACTGCGTTATTTTAAGCTGAAAATCTTGAAAAATTAATTAAATGTCTATCAACATCTGGCACAAAATATATTAACTGTAAATTATTTATTCTTCATTTCCCTCATTTCTCATTACAATGATCTTTTAAAGAAAAATTATAATTTATAATAAGCATTTCGATTATAAAAAAAATTTTATATTATTTTCATTAAAAAAAAAAATTATTCTCTTTAATTGAATATTCAAGCTTCATCAGAACTTGGTGATTTTTTTAAAATACGAATTTGCATTATTTTAGACATCTTTATATAAAGAAAATATGGCAAACATTTTTCACTTTCAGATTCGTTAATACTTATTATATAAAAGAATTTTAAAAAAAGAGGAAATAAAAGAGGTAAAAAGAAATGAATTTATATTTCATTTTTTTAACGAGAGTCGCAATTTTAATACATATAAAGACGGAATTTAGGCGAAAGAACAATGGAGGACGAGTGATTGCAACCCCTTTCAAAAATTAGAGGCAATTTGTTAAACATTCAGATAAATTTAATAAATATAGAAGAGGCTTTATTGTATATTTCCATTTTTAACTTTAATTACCTAATAAAATGTCAAAAATTCGAGATTTACTAAAAACAAAATGTCAAATTTGAGTTATAGCACCTCTGAAAAAATTAATATCAAAAAGGTCATTAACGAACTCGATTTAGAAAAAAATTATTATATTATTAAAAAAAAAGTAATTGAAACCAGTTTAAACTAATTTTATCCAATTAAAATTAAACTTTTTAATAGTATTACACTGGACAAAACTAAGTGAAACACCTTGACAAAAATATATTTACTAAATTATTTATTCTTCATTTCCCTCATTTCTCATTTCAATGATCTTTTAAAGAAATATTATTTTTGAAATCTTTAGTTCCAATTTTCTATACACGTCTTCACCGATGATTGAGATTTTTTGGTTAAACATTTAGAGTGAAGAAAAGTTCTCTAAAGTTGCCGACCCCTGGTCTAACTTAAATTACAAAAATTAGAAATGCATTACATTTTTCTTTCCCAATTCGTGGTAAAAAAACTTTTTTGACACACTTCAGAATTTTCTCGTTATTTCCCTTTATTTATTTTACATCGGCTTACCAAGTTTATTTTATTTCACTTTAATAAGAAAAAAC